>CM053786.1:659264292-659501792 GCA_028749045.1 Cupressus sempervirens
TTAATTGGTAAGACATTATGCTAATTTAGTTGATTGACATATCATTTGATTGACGAAGATGATTTGAAGAAAGTATGATGAGTTAGAGTGTTGATGAATATGATATTCAATGGGCACTTGAATGAGTTGAATCCTAAAAGTGTGATATTGGTTTGATTGTTTTACAATCTTATAATGTTTGTGAGAAAGTATTGAAGATAATGTTGTTGGAAATTTGGCTAAGTTGGGATATTTGATGTTTTCATTTATGGAAACATATCATCTATACGAAGAAGATAGATTATAGAGAATTAGTTATGGTAGTTGTACCTAGAAAATTATCTGAGTATCACATGGGCTATCTAGTAGAATAGATAGAGTTTTGATCAGCGCAGTTTATAGAGGTGACATGAAAATGTACAAAGTTAGTACAAATACCTAATATAGTCAGGATGACATGTTTCAGTTCGTAGCGCAATACATATAATATGAAAATAGTTATGAGTTGATTACCAATTATAATAATATAAAGGTAGAATAGAGAAAGACATATAAATGGATATTTTAGGTTAAGAAATTATTTTGTTAATGAAATAATTACTTAACTAATTAGGGATGATATCCTAGATGTTAACCCTAAGTCAGCGAAAGTTAATTTTTTATATTGTAAAGTGTATAAAGACATGAAGGTCGATTGGGGAGTAATTTGTAATTCAAAAGGTATAAAGGAAAGATTGTTATATGAAAAGTTTTGAAAAGTGTGTCTGAAATGATTGATATGTGAATTATAATGTATGATCAAAGGAATACAAACTATGATAATTTTTTGGGATGAGTAGAAAAGGAAATATTATATATTGAAGATATCGGTAGTAGTGTAAAAAGGTTTTTGTATCTATCTCTTTGTATTGAAGGAACTATATTGTATATTTCATGTTTGAGCGGCGGGATCATCTTCCATACATTTTGTATTTGTATATGCCAACTCCTAATAGGGTTGAGGCTTTTAACAAGGACCAAGACACTATACAAATGTAATAGACTCTTAACTAGGTCAATATATTTCACTAGATACTTTTGATTAGTAGATCATTTTGTGGGTAGCATCCCCATCAGGGTTTTCCCCTTGGCCATGATTTCCCTAGTTTAAAAATTTTGGTTTTAGGAGTTTCTCTATTGCATGGTTGTGTTTAGTATTTAGAATAATTAGTCTCCTTTCATATGCAAGTTATAAGATTGTTAATAATATCCATGTTTGGGCTAAAGTTTATAAATTACTGATCCACACCCTGCCCCCACCCACACCCCAAGTATTTCCTATTTCTAACAAATGTATGTTCAAGTTACACCAATTAAACTACAATATGAATGAAGTAACATAGTATTAATTGAGCTACTCTAGTAATCATTGAGTTCCTAGCAAAGAAGAGTTGAATTTTAGTGTTAACCAAATAATTTCAATTTTAACTAAGTGATGTATTCTCTGAGTAAAGTTGTAGTGTTCACCCGAGTATGAACTAGATGAATAAGTTAAGAAAAGATTTAATCTAAGGCTAATATTTTAGAGAAATTAAGAATAATTGAGAAGTTTAAAAGATAAGAATGAATTCACTTATGAGATCAATGGGTGGAATAATTCAAATGAGATCTAATGGGGAAGCTTTAACAATTTGAAATGGAGCACAAAGTTCAAGAAGGAAGTCAATTTTTTGAGTGACTAAATTCAATGAATCTAAGATCTATGATTGTACTAAAGTGGTAAAATCTAGAATATTTTTGAAAGGAAAAAGTTAACTATTTAAAGTGATGAACAAGATGTTTTTTTTTGTTGATTGTTGATAATCATTAGTGATTATTTCTAATGTGAATTGAAGTAGAAAAGGAAGACAAAAGGTGAGCCTCGTAGAAAAAAAATGTGAAGATCAAGCAAAGGAAGTGCTAAGTGGGAGTGAAAGTATGTGAATTTTCTAGAAAGAGATTAAAAGGAAGAGATAATGAAAACTAGAGATCTAAACAAAAAGCTAGTGTTATAACGTAACAGATCAATTGACTATTACTTTCTTACTATTGTAGAAAATAAAATTTCTTAACCAAGTAGACCTAACAAGTCTTTGAAATCTATATGGTAGCATCCAATAGGGATGTTTTGTAAACTATCCTTTAGACCATACCACTCTTCAGAAACATCAAGGAATGATAAGGTCTAGATGATCTTTGGTGAAACCCCTCTAACAACGTTACACTAAAAATGTGCATTTAACCTTTAACAAAGTTGGCTCCTAACAAAGCTCACTTTAGAAGAGTGAAATTATTTGGGTTGCCAGTTCTTAGGTGGTTTTTCCTTTATAGGGTTTCAACGTTAAATATTGGTGTCAAACATGTGATTTCTTATTGTGTTGAAATTTTATTTTCATGTGAAGTACTTAATGCTATAACTCAATATATGCTAAATGATTATTCTAATAATCAATATATTAAGTAATAGTAATATGATTGTTTGATACCAAAAAGTTTACAAGTATAATTTGAGAGGTTGGTTGTGGTTACCAAGTTAGTGATCTAAAAGTTAATGAAGTTTGAATTGGTACTAAAAAAAATTAAGGCCTATAGGATAACTGGTTATAACTTATAACTAATTTACAACCCTGCCACATGCCCCTCCCCCCCTCCCCCCCCACCCTCTCGCCACCTAGTTATCTAATAGAATACTACACATGTGTGTGGTCCTGCACATTCCTAGTTTGTTTGTCACCTTAAATGAAAGCCCAATCTTAGAAAAAGAAAAAAAGTGCAATAATAGGAAACAAAAGCATACCTAAATGAAAGATTAGCACAATTGTATGAAATAAAAGTGCAACAATAATGAATATATGTGTAGTTTTAGCAAATTGAACAAAAGTGCAACTTATTAAATGAATGTGTAGGTATACTATATGGAAGTGCAAAAATATTGAATAAAATGCATAGGAATATGAAACAAAAGTCTAGGAGTAAGGAACAAATGTGCACCATTCTAGAATAAACTTAAGTAGTAGGCATTTTGACCTCTAGAGCTTGTTTTAACACCAGGGTATAAGATAAAATGAATATTTAAGTATAAGAAAGAAATTTCTTATCATTGAGTTACATTTTATGTTATACATCCTACACCTTTTAAGATAGGTTTTAGCCTCATAGGAGTTAAAATAAAGATTTTAATTTTTAGATTTTATGAAATTTCAAACTTAGCCAAATTTCAACGAATCAACAATTGAGCTTGTCTTTTTTATGTTTTGTGACCTTGTATCTACTTCTGAGGAATTTCCTTAATAAAGATGTGATATTCATTCTTATAAAGTGTTTTAATATGTCCTTGTTACATCCTATTGCTTATGTGGTGAATTAGGGTTTACTGGATTGACCTAGGGGTATGGAACTCTAGAAATGTGTGTTGATCTCTAGGCCATGTTGCCTATTAGTGTTAAACACTTAGTCATTTCCTAGGTAGAGTTGGTTGGTCATAACTATGACCAAGCCATCTAGTAAAGGCCAAGAAATATATAAAAGACTTGTTTATATTCAAGTGTAATTTGACAAAGGCTTCGATTGTTGAGTACTCCTATTTGGACCAAGTGACAATGTATGTTGAGCATGTAAGAAGTTAGTAGATATCGAGTGAGGAATAGATAGTTCATGCCAAGTCACATAGTATGTATCAAGATTTTAGAAGTCAAGGGACAACATGAATATCAGTATGGACTGAGCATCAAGATATTCAAGTGTCAAGTTAACAATTTTTGACATGTTTTTGTGATGGCACAAACACTTATGTAAACCATTTTGGGCCAACTTCTACTCTTCATTTATGGATTATAAAGACAACTAAGAAGGTAATTACACATTTTGGTAGAGATCATTGATCCTTATATGAGGTGATCAACCAATCATAAAAAATGGAAGGACTAGATGAAAAAAGAGATGAATCTAAATCATTGATCTTCATCTAGAAGGTTCATCAATTAGTAATTTAAAGAGGGACTCAAACCCTAAATTATGAGGACATGAGAAGAAAAGAAGTGATAGTGAAGGAAGGTTATGTTTTCTAGAAGTAAAGAGATAAGATAGAGCAACCCTAGAAGTAAAAGAGAAGAATGGAGAATATCTGATAAGGAGATCAATTCAAAATTGAGAAGAGAAGATCCATAACCTAATAATAGAGTGCTAACCAAAGGATTGGGTAAAGAAATATTCTAATTGGTTTATCGAGGTAAATCTCTTGATAGAGTGGTTTTAATAGGCCTATTCAAATCTCCTAACATAGGTCTTACTTAATTGTAAGTTTAAATTCTTTAATCAAGGATGACTGAATAAGTCTTGTAAGCTCCTAATAGGGTAGACCCCTCATAGGGTAGATCACCAAAAGTGATCAAACATTGTAGCCTTAACGGAAACACTTTCAATTACTATAGTAGTGGAGATTTTTGGGTGTCATCCCCAACCCAATTTTACCTTCACCTTGGAGTGTTTATGGGTAACCAAATCTTGTGTGTTATATTTTTACATTTATTTAAATGTTTATGGATGTGATGCATACTTAGATTTATTTCAGCATAACAATTTATGGTTATATTGGTGATGATCTAGATATGATATGGGTTAATGGTGAATTCACTAAATTTACAATTTGTTTCAAGAAGTGAAAATTTTTATAGATCCAACAACGCCCCCCCCTGCCACCTTCTTCTTATCTTGCTTACCAATAAGAATTCCAATAGTTGGTATCAGAGCTTAGTTCTCTTAGAATTTTTCTAACAACTTGAGAGTTGAGATGTTGGAGATGGAGGTTTATAAGTTGGGAAAGATCATTGAGAAACAAAAACTTGACATCCAAATCATACTGTAGCATCTTGAAGTAGCAAGAGAGGAGTTAAAGATATCCTTAAAGAAGAGAAAGGACTTGGCTATTCAACACAATGATACTCTATATGTAGAAGACACTAAAAGACTACTTGAAGATGGCAATTGTAGTGAAATTAATGCAGCAATAGTAGATCTATTGGAGAAGAAGAACATGGTGAATGACGAAGTTGAAGGATTAAAGAGAGAACATGACATCCAATTAGTAAGGCTATGCAAAGTGTCTAGAAAAAAAATAAAGTTGAGAAAGAAAAAATCATGGTAGAGGAAGACAAGAGATAAATGGCTACTAGACTTGATGAAAGGATATTTAATGTGAAGAAGTTCACAAATAATCAGCTAGACTTGGTGAATCAACTACTACTTGCAAATTAGGAACTAAACAAAAAGGATATGGAGATTGCAAATGTAACATCACAAATTGATCAACTAAGGAATGAGTTAAGATCTAAGAAGGAACTAGTTGAAAGGATGAACAAACCTAATAAAGCTATAAGATAACTTCAAGAACTAATGAGATCACTAAGAACACTGAGTGACACCTCTAGACTAGGATATTCCAAGCATCTATTATCCACTGAAGAAGGAGATTTGTCAAAGAGTAGAGAATAGAGGAATGCAAAGACAAAGAACAACAAACCTACATGTCATCACTATGGGAATTTGGGACACACAAAAAACATTTGCAGAAGCAAGATTAGTAAGAAAAATCCTAAACCAAAGTTCAATGGACATTTTTTTAACTGCAAGGAATAAGCGCACCAAGCACATGAATGCAATTCAAAGGCTAGAAATACATAAGTTGCACCTATATTTGAAGTTCATTGCCACATTTTTCAGAACAAAGGAATAATCTAATTAGAGAACCAAAATGTAAGAAGATGCATCCAAACAAGGTAATTCTTATGACTTGGATTAAAACACATGGTATAGTTATCATTATTGTGGTGAATATGGTTATATTCTAGAAAATTGTATCAAGGCACACTTCAAAGGCAAATACAAGATTTGGTTGAATATAAATCTAGCTTGTTTTAGTTTTCACAAGTTTGGACATGTAAGCAAGAATTTTAGGACCCAAGCATTAGCACCAAGAAATGAACATAACAATGGAAAAGAGAAATTTGATGTAGAGAAGACAAGGAATGAAATTAATCAAACCTAGAGAAAGAAGATGGAAGCTAGAAGTAGTGAAACTAGTGAAGTTAAGGTTACCTCATCCAATGGATCAGGTGATAACACCACCTTAAAAAAAGAAAAAAGGTATTTAAGGAACTATACATTCAATTGCTACATCTTATACTAGTTCCTAATATTAAATAAGTTAAAGTCCATATTTGCATGAATTGAGATGCATTGGGACAAATTTGAGAAAAGAATTGAATAAAGGAATCATATGCATGACCGATGCTGAGTATTAGTGTTAATGTATATAGTGATTGAGTATCACTATATGGACCAAGCTCCTATATAGACCAAATTAATATGCTAAGCATGGAAATAGCAATGGAGATCAATTGGTGATTATGATCAAGTGATGAAAAGAAGGTATTGTGAACAAAGTTTTATGTGATGACCAAGCTAGTTGTAATGCAGCTACACATGTATAGAGCATTTATAGAAAACCTAATTCAACCTTTTAAGGGTATATATCAAATTTCAAAGTCTATTTTTTCCAACCCAGTGATTAGAGAACATACAAGAGATTTAGGCAATTAACTAGAGTGATTCATATAATGAAGTGTGAAGATTTATTAGTGTGTCTTTTGCTAATTTGATAAAAGTACTAAAGGTATTATTGTTGTTGTCAAGTAACTCATTTTTTTTCAAACCCTAGCAAGAAGATATGGAAGAAAGCACATCTATTGAGATGAAGAAGGTAGGAAAGGAAATCAAGAACATTTAATTGGTGAGTAACAAAGCATGTCCCCCCTCCCCCAAAACAAGACACAATTTTAAGCTATACTAGAGATTGCATTGAAGGGAGATCCTTCTAGCATTGTATCATTGACTCCATCAAAGATACTTATGATTCGTGATGTAAGATCATATTTTACATGAAATATTGGTGAAATTAAAGATTGTGAGTTGAGGGAAGCATACATCAAGTTGTGATAAAGTAGAATATTGAAGGATGAATACAAAATTATCACTAACAAAGTGTTAGTTTGTGCCCTAGATTTTCCATGTGATTTCAAAATTGAATGGATAAAGACATTTTTAAGCCAAATTCACAACATGTGATTTTGGTTAGAGAATAAACCAATCAAGATTACCAAGGAGATCATCCATCAAGTCATAGTGTATCCTACCCTAGAGTGGGTCAAGACCATGAGTTGCCAACATAGAAACCTCATTGAAAAAAAAAAAGGGCCAATTGGAATGGTTGAGGAATGTAAGTTGATGGCATTGATGATCCTACTATTGAATTTTTAGTTCATGTGATAACTCACAAGTTTTACTAGTCGATCCAACTAAATAGTGTGGTATGCATAGTAGTGAACCTAGGTTATAAGATTGCAAAGAAAGACCATAGTTATGACCTTGCTAAGTCATAGTTGACACAAGTAGTTGAGAATCTTGGAGCCAATAGGAAGGCCAAAAATACTTCATGTAATTTTGGTTCAATTCTTATGTGTGTATTCTTCTATGTGCAAACTACTATTCCTAATTTTGTAGATTTTTTCTGGAGTACAAACTAACCTATGACATAGTAGATAGGTGATTTTGCTGAGCAACTTGGAGAAAAAAATGATAGTGTAATGAGTAGTTACTTTGATGAATTTAATAAAAAGATGAGGAAGAGAAGCATAATTCATGTATCTCTCATTGAGAAATATTATGATGATGTTTATATTCTTGTTGACACTAATTATACTTATGTGTAAGCTATAATACCAAGGGTACAATGGTTAACACCTTTTCCCTACAAAGTACACATTGATGAAACATCTAAAACTATTACAGCATTACTAGGAGAAGAGGTAGATGGGAAAGCCAAAGCATTTGGTAATTATGAAGAATCCAAAACAAAGATTACCATTAGTTTGACAACTACCACCCTAGAGAAGAAAAAGAAGAAAATGTTAGCATGACTGTTGATGACACTACTTTGGGGGGAGAATTCTAAGCATTGGAGAGTATCGACATGTTGCATTCATGACTGTGTTTGTCACTAATGTCAACATAGTAGTAAGTCTTTGAAGATTTCTAGATTAATAGAGAGAGATTGTAGTTATATAGACAAGGTGTTTCTTTTTTGGTGATGTGTAGTCATGGACATGTTTAGCACTATGTCTAGATGATGTGGTTCATTGTGTAGTATGTAAGTCAGAGATGTACAAAAGTTGTACCTGATTTACAGAGAGTAGTACATAAATAGAGTATAAGGAAAGTAGTTCTTGATGTTTCTTCACTTACATCTAAGATGTGTAGTTAGCTAGTGATAGAGGATAGTTTGTTGGTTACATCAGCAAGTGCACAAGCCTTAGTGTCACATGTATGAAGTTTTGTATAGATTAATTAATCATCTTATTATAATCAATTGGGAAAGCCTCAAGGATGACTCAAGGAATTATTTTGAAGATAAGGTATAAAGGAAAGATATTATCCTTATTTGTAATGTGTTGTGATTATTTTATGAAGTGCAAAATGAGAAAAGGAGAAGAGTGGTTCATTGAATGTGAGTAAGCGATCCAAGGGATTATTGGATATGAGTTCTATGATTTGGTTACAAGATCAAAAAGAGAAAAGGTTTGGGTGATAGGATAGAGAAAGGAAGTACTATTCATTTATATTATTCTACAAGGAATAATATAGAGATCATTTGGATAGTGGGTTCATTGGTCTAAACCATGAAGCTATTTGGGTAGTGGGTCTAGTTGTCTTCCATAAATTCTAACAAGGTTGGCACAACTCCTAATATGGTGGAAATCTCCTAACAGGATATCAAAGTCTCTTCACTGGGAGTAATATGTATCTAATGTTGTTATAGACTACCAATAGGGTTCATCCTCTAACAAGGAATATTTATATTAGTATATCATCTTGTGGGTACCATCCTCGCCAGGGTTTTCCCTCTAATCAAGGGTTTCCCTAGTTAACATATCTAGTGTTATTAAGTATTTTTTTGTGGTTTCAAATTATATTTCTCATATGGTTAACTTTTTTTAAGGTTTATAATTATGATAATAGTTGGATAATTGATTCACACCCCCCCCCCCCAACCCTTCTTAGTTATATTGATGGACTATATATTCTAATAGAAAATGATGAAAAATCTTGAGAAAACCATGGGTAAAGGTGAAGAGAAGAGTCCACCACTATAGATTACACAAGGTCAAGGTGAGGACCAATCTAGTGATAAGGAGAGAAAGGATCAAGAAGAAGTTGTAGAGAAGAAAGGTACAGAGATAGTAGTGGTCAAGAAGAAGGCAAGCAAACCCAAGCTTATTACTATTGCCAATACATCACTAAAGGAGAGCTTGAAGAATCCTACCCCTCCTAGTACAAGACCAAGAACAAGGGATACAAAAACTATATATTTGGTCAAGCCACAAAAGAAGAAACATCAGGAAAAAGAGGCTAGCTCAGGAAAAAGAAAGCAAGCTCAAACAAAGACTGAGTTGAGTCTATCTAGTAAGAGACTAAAGAGGAGGCTAGTTTTGAAAAATGAGGAAGAAGGTGAAGAAAATATTGACTCTAGTTATGTGAACCAATTCAAAGTGGCTATACACAAGCATCCAACTAATGTGGATGAAATTTTCTAGAACATTAAAAGCAGTGCAGGTTTGTTAGTGTTCAAATTCATAAAGTATGAGAAATTGACTAAAAATGATAAAGTACAAATAGAAGAAGAAATAATAGATTGATGGGAACTTTCAAGATGACACCAATGGAAATTGAAAATGTCATACTTGAGGATCTGTATAATAAAGTTAATGAACAATGGCAATATTCCATAACCACTGAGAAGAAAATAAGGGAAGGAACTTTAGCCCAAGTAATGTTTAAACTAACACCAAACCAAAGGAAAAAGTTCACTAAATGATATAGAAATAAAGTTGTTCCTAAATATAGAGAATTCTCTATATTGAAAAATAAAATTGAAGAAGTTGTACAACAAAGAACTTTGATTTGGGAAGTTTTTTTTGGATTAATGCCAAAAAAAGATACCAACAAGGATGAAGACACATCAAGCTAGATAGAGTTAGATAATACAAAAGACATGGATGATCCTGAAAGTCTGAAAGAGGCAATAAGAAAGAAAGTTGAGGAGAGTGAACAATAGGATATTGTCACCATTGAGGATATAACAAAAGACTATTAGAAAAATGTTAAAACTTTGATAGAGGAAGAGATTAAAAGTGAAGCACTCACTAAAGTAACCTCTAATTCACCTCTTCTATGCACTAATCCTATACTTATCTAAATTCAATAATATCTTAATGCAAAGAGTTTGTCAACTATGAACATTGTATCAGACAGTTCCACCATGCCTACATTCAAAGTTGAGATGATAGAGAAGGAAAGAAATCCAATTATTCTAATTTAGAACTCTCTTTTTGAGGCCACCACTAACATTGACAAGAAAGAAGGAGAAGATAAAGATGAAGAAGATACATTTGCACATGATGCCTCAAGACCACACATTGAGGGAGAAAAGGAGTTTAAGAGATAGATTGAGAAATCTCAAAAGAAGATAGAAGCAATTCAAGCCTTAGTGCAATTGTCGAGTGTTGTGGAAATATTTATTGAACCATCAAGTGCCATAACTAGTTAATAGATACAGGGACTGAGTACTGATGCAACACCTTTGCAAATATCACTACCCAGTGCCAGTACTCCTAGGTCAATAAAGTTGAAGAAAAAGGTTTTGTCACCTAGAAATCTAGTCACATTGGATGAGGTCATTATCATTCCAAAATATGACCTTGAAAACATAACCCATGAGAAAATGCAAACTTTGCAAGACCTATTGAAAAGAAAGATAAAACAAGAAGATTTGAGAAGGGAACATTAGCAACAATAGGTTTTGCATGAAATAAAAGATATTTTTGTAGATGCATTTTATATTCATGATATGAAGGAGAAAATTCCAATAATATATCAATTAGTTCATATTATTGAGAAATTCAATAATGAGGATATTGAGGAAAATGAAAATTTGTTGAAATGGTCTGAAAAGAAATTTGAGCACAAAGTTTTGGAGAAAGTTTCAATAGAGATAGCAATCAAGAAAGTTGAACTTTAAACTCTTATAAATAATTTAGAAGTGGTTTTGAAGAATATTTATTCTTTGTATAACAAGATTTGTGATGTTGAGTTCTTCATATTGGAGAATAATAGTCTAGTGATAAACTTCAAGTAGACATGAAGTCATCTAGATATTCTTTGAGTAGGGATGCAAGTTCAAACTTCATACATTTCAATAGATTAAATTTTTCTCAAGAAAGGTTAGTCAAGCTATAGGCTAAAGACTATAACATGAGAGATAAATTTATCTCTATTCAATCCATCTTTTTACCTCATTTGGAGGTGATGCAAAAAGAACTTTTAGCTACACAAGATCTAGTTAAGAGACATCTATAACTCTCTACAAAAAATAGATTGGTTGATCTTGCTACATAGCTTGAGATCAAAATAAAAGTTTTAGACTCAGTCAATTCTAGTTGGGATCATACATTTAAAATTACTTTTTAGGTTCATAAAACATTTTTGGACAAATATAACTTGACCCCTACACCTCCATATCCATAAGTGACAAAAATAGGTGGGAAATAAATTGAGGAAATAATAAAATCCACATATTAGAACAAGGGGGACATAATAAATCATGGAGATACAATTTTTTTGGAGATATGTATTTATGGTGTACACAGACCGAGTCATGGTCTAAGGGGGAGGGCCACTAATGTCAAAAGGGTGGATTTTAATCCCTAATCCATGTTTCCTATTAGTGTTAAACACTTAGTCATTTCCTAGGCAAAGTTACCAAGCCATCCAATAAAAGTTGAGAAATATATAAAAGACTTGTTTATATTAAAGTACAAGCCGAGAAAGTCTTTGGTTGTTGAGAACTCTAGTTTGGACCAAGTGGAAATGTATGTCGAGCATGTAAGAAGTTAGTAAATGTTGAGTGAGGAAAAGATAGTTTATGACAAGCCACATTGTAGATGTTGAGCATTCAAAAACCTAGGGACAACATGAACATCATTATGGATCGAGCATCAGGATATTCAAGTGTTGAGTTAACTAGTTTTGACATATGTGTTTGTAATGGCACAAACACTTATGTAAACCATTTTGGGGCAACTTCTACTCTTATTTTACATATTATAAAGATATCTAAGGAGGTAATTACACATTTTTTAGAGATCATTGATTCCTATGTGAGGTGATCAACCAATCAAAATAATAGAAGGACTAAATAGAAAAAGGGATGAATCTAGATTGTTGATCTTGATCTATAAGGTTCATCAATTGGTTATTTAAAGAGAGACCCAAACCCTAAATCATAAGTATGCAAGAAGAAAAGAAGTGATAGTGAAGGAAGGCTATGTTTTCTAAAAGTAGAGAGATAAAATAGAGAAACCCTAATAGTAAAAAAGAAGAATAGAGAATATTTGATAAGGAGATCAAATCAGAATTAAGAAGAGAAGAACCATAACCTAGCAATAGAGTGCTAACCAAAGGATCGAGTTCTGAGACATTCTAACTAGTGTATCAAGGTAAATCTCTTAACAAAGTGTTTTTAATAGGCCTACTCAAATCTCCTAACATAGTGCTTACTTAATTGTAAGTTTAAATTCTTTAATTAAGGTAGACTGAATAAGCCTTGTAAACTCCTAATAGGGTAGATCACCAAAAGTGATCAAATATTGTAGCCTTAATAGAAACACTTTAAATTACTGTAATAGTGAAGATTTTTGGGTGTTATCCCCATCCCTATTTTACCTTCACCTTGGAGGGTTTTTGAGTAAGAAAATCTCATGTATTATGTGTTTACATTTATTTTCATGTTTATGGATTTGATGCATACTTAGATCTATTTCAGCATAATAGTTTATGGTTATATTTTTGATGAGCTAGATATGAGATGGGTTAATGGTGAATGCACTTGATTTACTATTTGCTTCAATAAGTGAAAAGTTGTATAGATCCTGATTCCTAGCCCCCCTCAGTATCTTACCTGCCAAAAAGAGTTCTAACATGTACCCTAAACTATTTTCCTTGTGAATGGTTGCATTGGATTTCTAATGAATTTGTTTTGGTCACCATAGGCTTATGGATTTTTTGGTTCCTTGGAAAATGGATTTTTTTATATCTTAATGATTCTATGATTCTGTTCATGCTTAATGTATGAGTTATGGTTTGGGACTACAGATATGGGCCCCTAGTTTATTATTCCCTAAAACTTTGTGTTCTTTTGCATTATTTTTATGAGTAGGGTAGAAAACCTAGGTGAATGACTCACCATAGGTGTTGGAGCTTGAAAGTGGCTACTAGGGACACTATATTTGGATGTCAGAGCCCTATACATGTTGGCTCTATTTTTGAATTAGTTAATAAGTGATAACATAATAATAAATAAATCTTATGGGTTTGGTTTGGGTTTCACACTAAATAAGATAATTGTGGATGTAACGTTGGGGTACTTAGGGTAGGGACATCATTTGTATCATATAGGCCCCTAGCTCAAGTGGTTGATCACAATATTACTTGGTCATGCATATCCAAGTTGAAGTACTCATGGAAAATACATCATGTGTGGCAAGGTGATATTAATCCTAAATGGTTGATTCCAAATCCTTAGGAAGGTACGATGGCACTCAGCTAGATGTGGTTGAACCCCTCACTCTACATTTTCCTCTAGTCCTCTATTTTCTTTGTGATTTTATTTTGGGCATTATGATTTATGTGGCCTTATATTACCTTTTTACTTTGATTTTGGGGTATAAGCCTTACATTACCTTAGAACCTATGTGGATCATGGCCTTACCTCCTAGCTTAGGGGAGTGGACCATTTATGGCTCCATGTGGTTGGGTGGAAAAATATTTTGAGGTATTATTTGAGAGTTCATGGAAAACTTTATATAAATCTATATGTTGTATGTCCTTGAAATAAATCTATGTAATTAAGTAATGTTATTTAAATATGACATTAGACAACCTATTAAGACCATTAAATATAAGGTATAGTAAGTGAAAGAAATTCAAAAATATTATTCACCAAACTTTGTATCAATTTGTCTTATCCTTTTAGGTTCCATGGAGGGGCATAATATAGCTAGACATGAAGTTGTTGAAATAGCCTAGAGAAGAGGAGTTCATCTTGGTGATGTTAGTGATGAATAAGAAGTGGTAGCACCTAATCATGAACCTAAAGAAGAACAAGATGAGAAAGACTTTTTAAGGCTTTGGCTAGAGAAAATTCAAGACCTACTTTTGAACTTTCAAGTTATTGTGGGAAGTTTTATATTGATGCTTTGTTGGATTTGACCTCTGAGATTGAAAAGTATTTTGATTATGAAAGTATCCTAAAAGATAGAAAAGTGATCATAATAGTTACAAAGGTTAAATGACCTACTTCTCTTTGGTGGGAACACATGAAAATAATAGACATAGAAGAGGAAAATAAAAGATCAAGAATTGCGTGAAAATGGTTGGTAAGTTAAAGAAGAAATTCCTTATGTTGATTATCAACTTAATTTGTTGAGAAGAATGCAAAATTTGAGATAGAAAGATGTGAATTTAAAAGATTATACTAAGGAATTTTATAAGTTGGATATTAGATCTAGACATGTTGATGATGAGGTGGAAATAGTTATTCAATATTATTGGTTGAAATCTTTTGAGCTTTCCACTCAATGTTGGGATATTCAATAAAATTTGTCCAATGAATGGGTTTGATTCCTTGAGAAATAAAATACCCCTACTCTTTACGCTCTACAAAACCTTGGCAGGTGTACCTTCAATATAATATTTTAAGGTGATTCAATACTTCTCAATGCAAGTTTCTGAAATGATACTCTTGAAAATGGCAAGAAATATTTCAAAGAGAAATCAATTTTAATACTTTTAGAATGCTGTAAGTGTAGAAAATTTATGGAATGTATGTCAAGTATGTAGATGGATATAGTAATGAATATCACCAACCACAAAATGATACCAATCTTGATGAATCAATAAGACCATTTGCTTATCCAATTGGGGAATATAGTCTAATTCAAAATAGAATGGAAATATCAAAATGTTCAAATATAGGCATGCTACCATCAATTATTGGATAGAGAACTTGAAATTACAAAACCATAGTTAATTGTTTTTAACTTCAATTATGAAGACCGGTTAAGAAAAGCATGTACATGCATATGAACTTTGACAATCAAGGGCTTGCACAATTTCAATCCATCAATAGTAATATGAATCCAATAGGATGATTTACAAATGCAAATTATTAAGATCAAATCCCTTATTTGGAACAAAAAAAGGGTATTTTATTAATTCAAAAAAGTAGGTTCAATCGGGTCATGATTGGTTGTAATACCTATCCAAGAATTGCAAAAAACCTTTTTCCTTCATAGTATTGTATTCGTATGTCTATCTATATATATTATTCTTTTTAATTAAGGTCTTGGTACCCCTTCTTGTAGAAAATGAAGGGGTGTACAAAGCTTCAAACCTTTTCAAAAATATAACTAATTCTAAACTAATTGCAACCAATCACCAAAACTTATAATCATAAATAAAAAATATAAAACCCATGAGGACTAATGTTCTTGTATCATATTAAGAATTTTATTAAAATTTTGGTTTCCATGTAATTCTTGGAAATCTACCAGTATCACTTTTATCTCAACCTTGTCCTCCTCAAGTTTCAACTTATGACAGTCATTGGCATAAATTGCATAGCTTGCATAGTTGATCCTTAACTCTTAAGCATCAATGTACATGCTATGAAGAATATCTAGTTGAACTTCTTGCTCTAGAGTTACATCTAGTTGCATAATTGGCTTTGGCTCCTCATTTTTTTAATGCTCCTAAGTAGGAAGTCTCATTGTTACCAAGTAAAAACCTGCAAACACAAATTGAAATATACAACTTCTACTTCAAGATTTTTTTTTAAATGCTAAACTAGTATGCTCTCATAATATAATGGATGAACATAATAATATTCCACTTTTAGTGTCACTTCAAAACATTTCACATGGTTTCTCATTCATTTATGCCTATAAAATTGGTCACATCTGATCAGTCATTTAATTCAGTTTTGTACTTCCCAAGATATATCACCATTTTCATTGTCTATCCTGCTTCTCAACTCATGGATCCTAAAAATGTGATGAATTATTTATTCTATTCATGCTCTCCACCAATTCAAAGTTAAAATAATCACCCTATGCAATTCCATGAAATTTTTCCATTTTGAAACCTTCCCTAGCCATGCTTTGAAAAATCACAATTTCAAAGGATCGTTACCAAGACCACTACAAAATGGAAAAAAATTCTATTTCACTATGCTCTAAACATATCTCATGCAAAATTTTGAAACTTTTCATCTTCACTATGTTGTTGATTTCTTTTTGTGAAATAGCAAAACTTTACCATTTCTCTTGGTTATTGAAATCACCTTTATGAAAATGTAAAAAGATGCTTCTTTGTGGAATTTTTAAATAAAATATGGAGACTTCATCAAATACTTGAATGGTTTTTTGAACTTATATAAAAGATTAGATCATTTTTTTGAATATATAAAGTGTGGACAAAACATACTTTTATGCCCTAAAAGTTGAAGACAATTTGGCAAAGAAGCACGAACATTAACAAAGGACAAGGTTAAATATTTTGGCGAAGTAGAGGAAGATCTTATGGATAGATTAGTAGATATGATAATTTATCTAATGAAAAAGGAAAATTAGAATGCAAAGAAGATAATACTACCAAAGACATAGATAATTACACTAGAGGTAATTATTCTAATTACTTCAAGAATAATAGTATTGGAAAAAGAGAGGATAGATCTTGGTTTAAATTTACTTGTTTTAAATGTGGAGAAGGACAGATGGCCTTTGAATGTACATTTTCTCATAAGAAGATAGGAAGTTACAAAAAAAATTCTCTGATTCAATAAGAAGCAATGATGGACCTAATGAACCTAAAAATGGAGAGAACCTAATGATTATAATAACCTTGTGGAATGAGAAAATGAATGATGGGCCTATTTTGAGGAGAAGTCTTTTCAAGACCATATATAAGATTGAAGGAAAATGCTACAAAGTGATCATTAATAGTCAAAATTCATATAATTTGGCATCTAAGAAGTTGGTATCTAAGTTGAAGTTGCAAATATTGAAACATCCTAATCCTTATCACATTGCTTGGATTCAAGGATGAGAACAAATTATTGCTAAGTGAACAATTCCTAGCGAAATTCACAATTGAAAACTACTTTGATGAAGTCTTGTGTGATATTATTCCTATGGATTGTTGTCACATTCTTTTGGGAAGACCTTGGAACTATGATAAAAAAGCTTTACATGGCAGTAGATTAAATTTGTATACTATTTGGGCTAATGGGAAGAAACAAGTATTGTTACCTTTCATAGAGAAACCTGAGGAAAATCATTGTACTACAATTAGAGTCTTCTTGGTTGAAGTAAATGAGTTTATGAAAGATATGAAGAAACATAATATTTTCTTTTCTTTAATCCCTAGGAAGAATAAGAAACAAGATAAACTTGAGCATGCACCTGAGGTAAGATCTTTTTTGACTAAATTTCAAGATATTATTTGAGATAATGTACCTAATGGATTACCCCCTATAAGAAGTACTAGTCATTGTATTGATTTGATACTTGGATCTAGTTTACCTAATAAACCACCACATATATTGACACCTACAAATAATGAATAATTGAATAGACAAGTTCAAGGGTTAGTTGAGAAGGAATTGATCAAAGAAAATTTGAGTCCATGTACAATGCCTATTGTATTATCACATAAAAAGAATGGAGAATGGAGAATGTGCACTGATTATAGAGCTATCACCAAAAAAATAGTGAAATATAGGTTTCCTTTCCCTAGAGTGGATGACACTATGGATCATTTGAGTGGAGAAAGGTATTTAACAAAAACTTATTCAAAGTGGTTATCATCAAATTAGGATCAGAGAAGGCGGTGGATGGAAGATTGCTTTTAAGACTAATGAGGATTCGTATGAGTGGTTGGCTATGCCTCTTGGTTTAAGTAATGAACCCAATACTTTTATGAGATTGATGAATGAGTTTCTAAAGAGTTTCTTGGTTTAATTTTTGATTGTATATCTTGATGATATACTAATATACAATAAGACCAAAGAGGAACACCTAATGCATGTCAGACAATTGTTGCAAAGGCTAAAAGAGGAAAATTTGTTGATAATCCTGAAGAAATATTATTTTATGAAGGATGAGATTGTGTACCTTGGTTTTTTGATTTCTACTAATGGACTAAAAATGGATCTTGGAAAGGTAAAGGCTATACTTGATTGGCCTACACCTGAGAATGTTAGAGAAGTTAGATCATTTCATGGCTTCACAAGTTTCTAGACATTTTTTATCATAAATGTTAGTTTAGTTTATAATGAGATGATAGATACAATGAGAGGTGATTAAAAGGAATTCGCATGGACATATGAAGAAAATTAAAGCTTTGAAACATTGAAAGAAAAGGTCATGGAATTACCTATATATTCTTTGTCTAATTTCAATAAACTTTTTCAAGTTGATTTTGATGCTAGTGGGAATCTTATTGGAACTATTTTGAGTCAAGAAGGTAATTTTATAGCTTTCTATAGCAATAAATTTAATGATGCTAAGAGGAAACATTCAGTCTATGAACAAGTTTTATGCAATTATTCAAGATTTGAAGAAATAGAAGCATTACTTGATACCTAGAGAATTTGTATTATGCATTGATCATAAATCTTGACAGTGATTGGGAAGTTAAATTAAGTTAAATTAGATACATATGAAGTGGGTTGAGTATATGAAAAACTTTTCTTCTGTGTTGAAGCATAGAAGTGGACAGTCAAACAAGGTGGTAGATGCATTAAGTAGAAGAAGAAGTTTGTTAACAGAGATGAGAGTTGAAGTGCTTGGATTTGAAGATCTGAGGAACTTGTACAAAATTGAACCTAATTTTGTAGAACTTTAGAAGGCTTTTAAGAATCATATATCATATGATCAAGATAATTGGGTTGATTATTTCATTCAAAAACATATGTTGTTTAAGGGAATTCAGTTATATATACCAAGAGGATCTATGCAAGATAGTATCGCTAAGGAGAAACATTGTGGTGGACTTGAAAGACATTTTGGGATTGATAAGATAGTGAATTTGACTATAGAGAGATACTTTTGACCAAAATTGTAAAAGGATGTTCAGAAAATGGTGAAGGATTTCAGAATTTGTCAAGTAGCTAAGGGAACTAATCAGAATATTGGATTGTATACACCTTTTCCTATTCCTAGTAAGCCTTGGGAAGACATCAATATGGAGTTTATTCTTGGATTACCTAGAACTCAAAGAGGTAATGATTCTATCATCGTAGTGGTTGATAGATTTTTTTAAATGGCACATTTGAAACATTGTAAGAAGACATTTAATGCAATACACAAAATAGATTTTTTTCCAGAGAGGTCTAGAGACTACATGGATTTCCTAATACTATTATTTCTAACAAAGATACTAAGTTTACTAGTTATTTTTTTAGGGTACTTTGGAAGAAGTTGAATACTAAGCTCAAATTTAGTTCTATATTTCATCCAAAGAAATATGGATAAGTTGAAGTTGTGAATAGAAGTTTGGGTAACTTTTTGTGATTCTTGATAAGAGATAAACCTTCTAATTGGGACTTGGTTTTGGCACAAGAAGAATTTGTATATAAAAATTTAGTGAACATAAGTACTAAAAAGACACTTTTTAATATTGTGAATGGCATGAGTCCTAGAGGATCTATAAAGTTGAGGAAATTGGATACAAAAAAGAAGAATAGTGTTGAAGCAAAAAAAATTTGTGGACTTCATGAAGAATTTGCATGACAAAGTAATAAGTAATCTAAATGACAATATTCAAGGGAATAAGGAAAGATATGATAAGAAGAAAAGATATTAAAAAAATTGAAGTGGGAGATAAAGTAATGGTACATTTGAAGAAGAAGAGATTTCTAGTTGGGACATATAGTAACCTAAAGATGAAGAAATTTGGACATTGTAAGATCTTGAAGAAACATGACAATGGAAATGCTTTTGAAGTTGAATTGCTAGAGGATTTAGATATTCTACCCTTTTTAAAATATTTTAGATATATTTGAGTATTATAAATATGATGAAGAGACATCTGATAACATAGATTATCCTAAGAAAAAGAGAGAGGAAATTGACCAAATTTTGGATACCATATTAGTAAGTGCACCAGAGAAAAAAATTACAAAGAATACTTAGTTTAGTGGAAGAATAAACTAGTCAAAGATAGTTCTTGGATATCTCAAGATAAGTTGGATATTTATGATAATTCCTAGATTATTAGGGCTTTCTGTTGTGGACATAGTCCTTATTTACCCAAAGTGTCTGATGTAGAAGCATCTTGGGTGCTTTGGCAATCTTGCATCAACTAAAAATATTTATTGTTTATTATTCCTATTTGATCTTCATGGAATGGAATAGCCCTTATTATTCATGGTATTTATTTCCACATTGTTAGAATATTAATGAAGACCTATCATGGATCCTTATCCTATGTTTATAGAACATAATTCTATCATATGTGAGAGCTATCTTTATCTTTACTTGAGGCATGCTTATTTCTTAGCATATTGAGTAACGTGTGGGTGTTTGGCTTTTGTGAGGTTGTTATAATATCAATGCTTTCTATAGTCTTGGAGATCTCTTCTTGGATCATGTGTGGACCTATATTTATCTCCATAGATCTTAGTTTTCTTAATTAGGTGGTCACTAATTTCTCCTTTGGGGAAGAATCTATATTTTTGTAATAAATTTCTTGACAGGCCAACTTGTGGTCTTGTTGGCTATATATTTTGAGATCTATAATTAGAAAAGAAAGGAATGGAGTTGGACAGAAGGAAGATCAGACTGATTAGGCTCTATAATCCATAGCTTCTAAGCTTGTAAATTGTAAGTTGGATGTTTATGGTTGCAACCAGGTAGGCCTTATGCTTGGAAAGTATAAGAATATTTTCTAATCATTTCTTTATTGAATTCAATATAATTTCTTTTAGTTTCTTCAATATTTTTTTCTTATGTGTCAAGGGTAGATTGGGAGTAGCCTTTGGATTCTCCTTCCTTGCATCAAATCTCAAAGTGAGAAAGAGTGATAGAGAGAAGTTGCAAGCTAATGAGTTAGTGTGTTGAGGAGAAGTTAGTGTAGCTAAAAAACACAAGTGATAACGTGTGTAAGATTGAGAAGTGTCAATCATGTAAGTGATTGTGTCTAATTTTGTAGTGCTAAGAGAGAAGGAAAAGGGTAGTTGTAGACAAGTTAATGAGGCAATAAAGGGGTCTATACTTAAATGAAGTGTAGTAACTATTTCATTAGATCACTCTTCTATTGTGTACTAATCTTTATAATAATAAATCTCATTGAGAGTGGACCCTAACAAGTTATTTGTACTAAATCCCCTAACAAGGTGAGATATTAACTTGTGTTATGAAACCCTTTAACCATATTTCTCCCAAATAGGAAAGACTCTCATAGGTCTTTCTCAAATCTCTTAATCGGGTGACACCTAATAGTATCTTTGCAATCTTTTAACAAATATAAGCTCTTGACTAGTTGCACTTCATAAGAGTGCAAGCTTCATTAAGATTGCCTCACACACCATAATTTTTACACTAGGTGTGTTTCCATGAGATAAATACTATGTAATGTGTTGTTATGGTTGTATTCATTATTTTTGCTTAATCTTGATCGATTAAGTTGTAGCTAGCACTAACCTATAGAATGGTGTGAAGTTATATAACAAAAAAAGTTAAAATTACCTAGAGTATATGGATTCAACCCCACACCACCCTCCCCCCACTCTTTCCTTAGTATACTAACCTACTAGTAGACCAACAATTGGTATCAGATCTCTAGTCCTCTAAACTAAGGAGTTTAACAATTCAAGTAAAAGATAAAGATGTTTAAAAGAGAAGCACCAAAAATTTCCAAGGAAAACTATAGTACATGGTGTAGAAAGATGTAGTTGCTTATAAGAACTCTTAGTGATTCTTATTGGACCCATGTATCTAAGTAAAATATGTGGAACCTTTTCCTCTACTCATTCTAGATCAGGTAAAGGAGAAGGAAGCTCACACAACCACAATGGATGCTCTAGCCAACAACTTGTCCTACTCTAAATACAAAGATGTAAGAAAACTAGAGACAACATATGAGATGTGGGAAAATCTCAAAATTGTTTGTGGTGGTGATAAGCATGTTTAGAAGGCCAAAGATGAAAGTTTAAAAGGATAGATTGATGATATAAATATGTAGAAAGGAGAATACATTTAAATCTATGAAAAATGGGTGAAAGACATGATACTAGCTCTCAGAGTTGTTGGAGACACACTACATGAAGATGAATGTGTAAGAAAGATACTAAGAACCTTACTACCCAAATATTCCATAAGGGTATCATTTATTTGGGAGGTGAAAAATAGATAAAGTGGATGTATTCCTTTATGCATTTATAGGAAAGCTCACTATATTTGAGCTAATAAACTATGACAATAGTCAACCCAAAGTTTAAGTAGAATTTGAACCCTCAATTGCACTAATTGTAACCCAAAGAGGAAAGGAGGAAATGAACACATCTAGATGAAGGAATGAATTGGAGAGTCTCTATGCTTTAAAGAATTTTAACAAGAAGAACTAGAAGCTCTATTAGCAAAGAGAATGGTCTGAGAGTAGGGAAGTACAAATCTAAGCTCACTTCTAAATGTTTAACTACAAAAATGTAGAACACTATGTTCCTAGACATCAAGAAAATATCAAGGAGGAGACCAGTAAGAGATGGAAAAACTCCAAAGGGAAGGTGAAGAAATGGTGTTATATTATTGAAGAAGGTGTGACTGTTGAAGAGTTAACCAATGATGTGTTACAAGCTAGAGTTGTTACACCAAAAGATCGACCTATCAAGGAGATTCAAACCTGTGACCAAGCTTTGATACCACTTGTTACAAGCTAGAGTTGTCATTGCACCAAAAGGTCAAGTTGCCAATGGTTAATACAACCACTAGACTTATAGAATATGGGAGGCTATTAAGCCATGCCATAAATCTTGAAGGGGAACATTTTGGTTAGTCCAACATCATGATGATGAGGATGATGCTGAAATATCATTTTTTTTTATCAAAGAAGAAAGGGTGGAAAGAGCTCTGATAACCAACACCATTATCCACAAAAAATGGATAATTGATATTAGTTTTTCTCACTACATGTCTAGCGATAGAAGAAAATTCCATGAGGTGGAGGCCTACAATGGAGTAATGATGAATTTTGGCAACAACTTACACAATGATAGGTAAGTGTATTGTAGCCCTAAATGAATCGACCAACTATTAAGATGTTTACTTAGTGGAAGGTCTTATATATAACTTTTTGAGTGTAGCTCAGCTAATAGACAAAGGTTGTAGGTTTGATTTTAACAAAGGTTCTTCTTGAATATTTGACAAGATAGTAAAATTTTAGCTATGGGAGAACAAAGCGGAGATAATCTCTTCTACCTCAATATTTATGAGAATAAATGCTTTGTAGCTATGAATGATAATAGTTGGTTGTGGCATAGGAGATTATGTCATGTAAATTTTGAAAACATCATTAAGGTAGTGATGTAGTGCCTACCCCTAGTTTTATTTTTATATTATATTATTTAATTCTTTTAGGCCATCTTTTATGGTTATGTGATTTAGTGGTACTTGGTTACTTGATTTGGTTGATACTATTTACATGCTTAGATTGTATATTTGATGAAATATGTCATGCTCAGATATTTGATGTATTCATGGTTATTTTATTGATGTTGATGCTTTGTATACTTCATATATTGATTCTAGTTGCTTTCATAATGATAATTACATGGATGATCTATATGTGGTTTTATGGTTACTTACCCCATAATTGTATGTGTATGGTGTACATGTATATTTTATTTATTGATGATTGACATATCTAATGTGGTTGGGAGAGGAAGTCATAGTCACCTGTTAGTCAGGATCTACATGATGTACCACTCCATGTCATTGTCTATTTAGTTTAGATATAGGTTTGGCTTTTATGCAGATTGTAGGTATCGGGCATCAACTTTCTTGTATTGCTAGGATGAGTGTTCCCTATAGTAGTATCTCAATGATAAAATAGGGGAGATAGTTCTCAAGTCCAAATCATAAACTTGAGCCAATTATCCTAAAATATAGGACAAGTATCTAATTTATTTACCTTTCCAAATTTTTCATAGTGACATGAATTCAAGATTTTTAACCTCTAAGTTTGGTTCATACTTTGTCGTTTAGATGAGATTTCTTATTAATTTTGTGGGTCTGTTGTGATTTTTGGATATAATTAAATCAACCAAAGATATTATTAAATGATTTAAATAAATTAAAAATCAACTTTTAATTATATTAATTAATTGAGAAATTAATTAAATGGAAGAAATAAATTTAGAGATTTAATTAAAAGACTAAATTTGGCATAGTTATATTTATTTAATTTGCTAATAATAATTTTAGAAGTTGCATTTAAATTATGGACATTAAATATTACTATAGTCAAATTAATAAATATGCTTTCTAAAAATATCTAAGTTCTTATTATAAAAAAAATGAAGTGGGATAATTTAAATAAAGTTTATTCTAATTAAAAGAAAAAAAATATGTACAATGGAATTAAATAAATTTAAAAAATAAAATTATATTTTAATGATAAGCCTTTGCATGTTCAAAAATAAGAAACCCTAGGAAGAGCTAAACTCTTTAATCAGAGATTGGAGCTATTTTCTACACACAGGTTTTGGAGGAGCAACTAGAGCATTGGAAGGAGGATTTTCTTGTAGGATTTTGGAGACAAAAAATTCATGGGCTCAAGTCTTTACCAAATTTTGTTAGCATTAGACTGAAGTAGGAATTTGTACAATTCTTTTGTAAATTCCTCCAAGATTTCTCTATCTTCTTTGTGCCTGTAAAATGAGAAATTATTTGCATCAGATCTATGAAGTTTTTTGCATTATTTTATTTCCATGAAATGTGTAGACGAATCTAAAAAATCTTATTGAAAATTTGATTGTGCTGGTATCAAACGAATATCTGTAGAAAACTAGAAAAATGGAGAAAAAGAAACTAGGGTCTGATAATGGAAACCAGATCTGTATATGCAAATTTGATTTTTGCAAATTAATTTCCCTCTCTGACTAATAACAATGAGAACCTGTTTTATTTTTTAAAAGTAGCAAATATATATATATATATATAATATTACCACGATAAACAAAATTTACTATGATAAGTATTTTATAATAAAAATTGGTTGGGCATATAACCTGTTTAAGAGAGAGTTTTATATAAAACTAATAATTTAAAAATATGGGGAGCTAGGGGCCATGACACCCCCCACCCTCCTTCATCCTTGTTGTTTCAGCAACCTTGAGCTATCATGAGCAACACCATCTACTATCATAGCAATCCTAAGACTATCGCGATCAGTGCATAGGCTCTCATGGGCAGCCTACCCTAAATTAGGGCTATTTTAAAAAAAGTGTTTTTATTAAATTTTAAAAAAAAATCTTTAAAAAAGGGGGTTTATTTTGTTATTAATAAATTAGTTTTTTTTAAATATATTAATTATTATAAGATTTATTATGTAGTTTTAAATTTAATATGTTTAACTAAAGTTTGGTCATTATTGAAATTAATTTTTAATTCAATAGTATTAAATTTAGTTATTATTAAACTAGATTTGATATTTATTAAATGTAATTACTACCCAACTTCTATAATTAAATCTTTAAAGATATTGTTAAATTGAAGTCTTATGAAATATTTTAATAATCTATTTAATTTTCCATGTGGATTATCATTGGACTGTAATAAACACATAGTTATTTGAAAAACATAGACACATTAAGTTATAGACATAATACATATATTTTGGTGAACTAAACTTGGAAACCTTTATCAGCTAGGGAAACTTCGAAAATAGAAACTTGAACTTTTTTGTGAATCATTTTTTCTGAAATTATAATATAACTAAAATGGTTGATAAACTACATTTTTTTTATATACATGTTGAGGATTTGGGTTTTATCTTGTGATGGATTTTTGGGGAAACCTAGTAGTTTAGCCAAATAGGATTGTTTACCAGAGGCTTGAGAAGTGATGGTTTAATGATGTTTTTATGTGATGTTGTTGAGTCATGATTTATTTTATTCCCAACCATTGTAATTTTTTATGTAAGCTCATGTATTATGATTTGAGTGATATAATCCTGAGGGTTGATTAGTTATCTATTTTTTCTTTCGAATTTCTTGTATATGACCGATGTGGTTATTGTGGTTTTGTGAGATTTTATGTTATTAGCTTAGGGTAGGTTATCTATTTGTATGTTGAGAAGTAGCTTAAAATGGAGGTTAGATTCCTAAAGATGTTGCTTGGGTAACCCATTGTAAGTTGTATTAATAAGTAATATAATTTCATTAATGGGGATAAAATGAATTAACAAGAGTTAGTGTATTACCTTGCCCATGCCTCAAGTGCTAGTATAGGCTAGGATGGGAGTAGAGAGGATGCTTGGTTGTGATCTTGCCTCGTTAGTATACCTTGTTTGTAAGAAAGGATACTAATGTTGTATAGAGTCACTAGGGGGTAGAGTTTAAAGACACTACTAGGGTAATCTTAGATTTGACTCATGTGGTGACACTTTCCCACATGCATATTAGGTTTTCTACGTGTCTTTGTTGCCTCTTAGATTAGATGTTACTTGTGTACTTGATACCTTTGAGATAGATTTCTATCAAGATTCCTTTACCTATATTTTTGTTACGACTTTTGGATAGTTTTTCATTTGGGACTTGAGATTATCTCCTTAGCACAATGGGAGTGGGCCATTTAGGTTCCATGAGGTTAGGTGATAGTGTTTCTTATATCATTGAGATCCAGTGGCTGGATGTCAATGTTGGATGTACTTTGTGTAGTTATTTTATTCTTATTCTCTTATTATTATGTTCTCTAGTCATATTATGGTATTTTTTACTTTGGTTATTTGAGATCCTATGTGATGTTGTATCTTATCATGATGTATATTCTTTTAGCATTTCATATCATGTAATGTGTGTAGGGGATGAGTATGCACTTTGGTTATGTTATGTGGCATCTTATGTACTTGTATATTCTTTCATGTTTTTTTGTACATGTGGGTATTCTATGACATGGACTTTACTTACTTATCATATTTAATCTTATGTGTGTGATTCAATGTTATCAAACCCTTAAAAGATGTAATTGTTATTGTATTTCTTATGTATGTGTTGCCAACTTTTAGTTTCTCCCTTGTCAAGTTATAGTTGTTGATATTCATCGAGTTTCTATTCAAAATTGCATGTCTAAGTAGGATTTAGGTAACTTACTTCTCATATATTCCCAAGGCTCTCACTTTGTATCTTTTTTGGGTCTCCTTTACCTTGCCTTTATCTATTCATTCATGTGGTTTTCTTGTTATTCAAATACATTCGAGCTCTAGGTGATTTAGGTTGGGATGCAATGTATTTTGATCTTCTTCCCAATGAGAAGTAAGTTATTATTGTCTTTGTATATTTTGTCTCGCTTCAACATTCCCATTTCTTTTGGATCCTAAACAATCAAGCTAGTTTTCCCCTTGGGTGAAGTTTGTCAAGTGTGTATCTAAGGAAAGAAGTCACAAAGGTATCAAAAAGTTGTATACTTGATCATCTCATGATTAAAAGATCCTTAAAATTATAGGTCAAAGCTTAGAAATTATTGAAACAAGTGTTGATCTCATATTGGTTTTGACATTAAGTGACAATATACTTAAGTCATTTACTTAGTTCATGCCAAACAAGTAATATATGCCGAGCATAAGTTGTCAGATAGTATATGTTGAGTGACATATATTTAGTATGAGCCAAGTAACTAGTAAGTGTCAAGTCACTCAAGTGTTGAGAAGATGGTATGTGCAAAGATATTCAAATGCTAAGTGATTAGTGGATGTTGATTCATTCATAGGCTAAATTACAACATTGAAGTTGTAGTTGATGTCAAGCATCACCGACTTTAGTGCCAAGATATATAGTTTTGATATAGATGTTTGTAATGGCACAAACTTATACGTAAACCATTTTTGAGCTGACTTAAGAATTTTTTTTATGATCTTAGATGATAAGGATGAATCTTAATTGTGAATCCATATGCATTACATGCATCCAATTAGAAAAAGGGAAGGATTAAGTAGCAATATGGGTGAATCACAATCATTGATTCATACCTAACCCTATGTCACCTAGGTCTTCTTAAGGAGGACAAACCCTAAAATTTTTATAGAATACTTAAGGAGAATTCAAGAGAGTTTGTGTGTACAAATAGAGTATTCATGATTACTAAGGTGTTATGATTTAAGATACATTGTAGAATCAATTTAAGGAGAATAGAGGAAAGGAATTAGAAGACAGAAGAGATACATTTGATCAAGAAGGATCAAGTACACATCAGGTTAGAGGTGATCTGACATCAAGAAACATAGTGCTAACCTAAGGATCATTGTTGAGACATTCTAATAGGTGAATCAATTAAATCTCTTAACAGAGTAGTCCTAGCAGGCTATTGTAAATCCTTTAACAAGGTGCTTACTTCATTGTAAGTTAAAGTCCTTTTACCAAGCACACTTCTAACAGGGTGTTGAAATCCTTTAATAGGGTAATATCTAACAATCTTGTAAGCCTTTAAAAAGGTAGAATCTTCATAGGGTAGGTCATATTTTCATGATCAAACATTGTAACCTTCATTGGATACACTTCATTACTGCAATAGTGAATTTTTTTAGTGTCATCCCCACCCTAGTTTTACCTTCTTCTTGGAAGGTTTCTAGATAACCAAATATCTTGTGTCATACATGTGTTGAATGTGTTACTTTCATGCTATGGATGTATATGCTTAATTTGGTATTTTAGTTTATATGCATAAATTGTGAGATGTATGTGTGGTGAATGATTTTGAGGTTGAAATTTTTAAGTGTTGATTCAACCCCCCCCCACCCCCCCCCCCCCACTCTCTTAGAGCTTACTTCCCTGTTGTATTTCTAACAATTGGTATCAGAGCTAATTTCTCTGGAAAGTAAAGCTTTGCATCTTTGAGGAAAGATCTTGGAGATGGAATTCTACAAGTTGGTAAAGACTATTGAGAACCAAAAGATTGAAATAAAACTTGCCCTACACCATCTGGATGAAGCAAGAAATGAGTTAAAGAAATCATTTAAAAGAAGGAAGGAAATAGCTATTGAAGAGAATGACACACAATACCAAGAAATTGACACTACTAAACTATTTGTAGATGGAAACACCAATAAATTTGATGTAGCAATTAAAAATTTGATAGAAAAGAATGGAACTCTAATTGAAGAGGTCAAAAGTCTCAAGAGAGAACAAGAAGTCCAATCAGTATTACTATGTGAGGTGACTGAGCAAAAAAGGAAAGATGAAGAGGAAAAAGTCATGATTGAAGATGACAAAAGAATTTTGACAAATAGACTAGAAGAGAAAGGAAATTTTGAGTCAAATGATGATTGCAAATCATGAACTAAATTCAAAGGATATTGAAATCACAACACTAAAGTTGCAGAATGAACAACTAAGAAATTATCTGAAAAAAGAAAAAGAGTTTGCTGAAAATTACAATAAACCTAGTGAAGCCATCAAGTACTTTGAATAATTGATGAGATCTCCTAGATCCAACAATGATACTTTTGGATTGGGTTACACTAGTACTAAAGAAGGAGAATCATCTAAAAGTGGTGAAGAAAGAAGTAACAAAGGTAAGAACTCCAAATTTAATTTTTATAATTATGGTAAGATAGGTCATACTACTAATGTTTGCAGGAGCAAGACTACAAATCAAAATCCTAAGTAGAAGTTCATGGGTCATTTCCATAAATGCAACAAACAAGGACATCTGACACATGAATGCAAAACCAAGACCATAAGAATACAAAGATTTGAAGGGTATTGCTATAATTGTGAAAATTATGGACATAGAGCATATGAGTGCAAATTCAAACCTAAATGGTCATCAAACAAGCAAACAAAGGTAAAGCATACGGACAACTCTTATAATTGGGATAATAATACTAGGTATAGTTGTCACTATTGTCAAGAATATGAAAATGTTGCTGAAAATTGAATAAGAACACATTTTAGAAGTGACTACAAAATATGGTTGAGTCAAACCACATGTTTTAGTTGTTTGAACACTAGCTGCATAAGTAGGAATTGTCCAACAAGGTCAAAGGAACTAAGCAATGAGTTTAACAAAGGCAAAGGAAAGGTAGATATTGAAAATGTTAGAGATGAGATGAACAAGAAATGGAAGAGAAAGGAAGATTGTAACACATCAAGTTCATAAGGGATCACTTCACCCAATGGGTCAGGCGATCACACCACCTCTAACTAAGAAATCAAAAGGTATGTGTGGGACTTATATTTAAAAGATATACTATACATCAATTCCAAGGATTCTGAAAAGATTATATTTTTATGAAAAATGTAAAGTGTTGTTAAGTATCTAGAATAAATCTTTAAGTTTTGCTAGTTTTCATGTTACTGTCAAGCATGAAAATTTTCACCATGGTTGTCAAGTGAAATGTTGGTTGACATCAAGCTATCAAAGGTGATAATGTTGATCAAGCTTGTAGTGGTTACTAAGTAGAAAAGGGAACTTCATGGAAGCCAAGTGAGTTGAAATCTATATTAAAGTCGAGCTTATAGTTGTGTAAGAACTAAGTATTAAATAAGAGGTTTTAAGGTCTATACGATCAATTTCTACTCATTTGACATTATTCAAATTTGAAGGAGAGCACAAAGAGTGAAAGGTAAATTGAATAGATCATTCAAAACATTTTTTAGTAGAATTCAACAGTCGCTTGACACCATCATGGTATATTTTCAAAGGTATTTATCATATGCCAAGCTATTCATTTTGAATTTTTGCAAACCCTAGGTTATGTAGTGGTTTCTAGTTCCTTAGCTCTTAAGGTTAAGAAGGGTAAATAAGTTTTGAATGTGTAATTGATAAGAAATGAGATCAGACAACCAAACTTTAGAGTCATTCTTGATATTGCTTACAAGATAGATCCATTTGGTGCATTGTTGATGATACCACCTTGAGTTTTGATGATTCAAGACATAAGATGTTGCTACACATGCAAGGTGGGTAGCATAGGTGATATGGAGATTAGGAAAACCTATGGGAAATCATATGAAAATTGAGCACTAAGAGATGAATTCAAAATCATAGAGAGAAAAGGGTTAACCCATGCCCTAGATTTTTCCAATGTTTTCAAAATTGAATGGATAAAGATAGTTCTAAGCAGAAGTCATGATAATTCTATATGTTTAGATAGTGGTCCAATGAAAATCACAAAGAAAATTATACATAGAGTAATAGGGTATCCAACACTTGATTAACCTAAAACCATGAGGAGTGAATCTAAAGAGGTCATTAAGAAGAATATAGGGGTAGTGTGGAACAAAAGAGGCATGATAATTGATACTATCTCAAATCCCCTAATTGCTTTTATAGTGAGGATTATAGTACATAAATTTTATCAATCCAATAGGCTCAATGGTGTACCATATATTTTTGTTGACATGGGCTATAAGATAGTTAAGAAGGATCATACCTATCACCTTACTAAGTTGCAGATGCAACAATTGTCAAAAAAATTGGGAGCAATAAGGAAGACAAAAAGTGCACAATGTAAATTTGGCTCAATTATTGTATTTATATTATTTTATGTATAGAATACATTCCCTATGTTTAGTAAAGTTGCATGAAAAACAAATAGGTCTATTGCAGTGTAGATAGATGAATTTATTCAGCAACTTGGAAACAATTTTGAGTCAGTTATGACTAGCTACTTTAAAGATTTCAAGACTCAGGATACTAGTTTTACTAGTTGAGAAACATTTCAATGATGTTTTCTTTCTATTTGACACCAATTTTACATATGCTCAAGTTGTTGTTCCAAGGGTAAGGTGGTTAAGAGCACTAGGCTATGAGATCAATGTTGATAAAGCCTCTGCAACAATAATAGCATTACTTGTAGAAGATGTAGATGCTAAGGCTACTTCCTTTGGGAACTATGACATGACTAAATCTAAAATAATAATGGATTTGAAGATTTCCTCAATCATAAGAAAGAAAAACAATATTTCCAAGAAACTTAAAGAGAAATTTGGTAAAGGAGCAAATGATGAAAGAAGAAGATATACCTATTCAAGCACCACTAGCCTTAAGGTCAAGGAAAAGATTAACCAGAACAATTAGAAATTGAAGAAGGTGCTAAGGAAGAAGAAGACAGTGAAGCACCTAAGAAAAAGAAGAGGAAAGCTAATACCCCAACAGTTAACAAACCAAGGAAGGTTGCAAAACCTAAGCCTATGGTTCCTTTTACTAGAGAAAGCACAAGGGATACTACCAAGAAGGCTCAAGAAGCAGGTAAGCCAAAAGAGAAGAGGGCTATATTAGTTAGCAAAGAAGAGGAGCTTGAAATGATACTAAAGAGAAAGTTCATATCTCTAACTAAATCTGATGAACAGAGGACAAAATCTGATGACAACAACCAGTTCCAAGTGGTAAGTCATTGTCCTTCTTCAAATTTAGAAAATATATGTGAGAATATAAGGAATAGTGTTGATTTATCTTGTCTTAGACATATTGAATTTGATAAACTTGGAAAAGTTGAGATGAACCAAGTAGAGGTTTCAATATATGCCATGATGGCAATATTCAACCAAACTCCAATTGAAATTGCTAACTCTTCACCAAAGGAATTATCTGATAGAGTTGAGAAAATGTGGCAATATAGTCTCAATATAGAAAGACAAATTAGAGAGACTGCACCTGCACAAGTGATGCTAGAATTGGATAGGGAAACAATGGCTAAGGTAATAAAGAAGCGCACTATAAAATTTGCACTAAAATATAGGGCATCAACATATTGCAGAATAATGTTGAGGATGTTGTAAAAAAGAAAATTCTGATTTGGAAATCATTATATGGTTTGACAGCACCCAAGGCAATAATGTAGGCACCTATTGAGGTAGGTGAGAAAAAAGATGAACAATAATAGGTAACTGAGGTTATCATAGTTGACGCTAAGATAGTTGACATTAAGATAGTTGCACAAGAGGAAGGCACTGAAACACATGAAAATACATAGGCTCTAGCTAAGGATGAGCAGTAGACAAAACATAGTGTAGAAGATACACTAGTGTTGAGTGATAGTCCACAACATGAGGTGAATATAGAAAGTGATACTATAAAGATTAAGGCTTTTTCTGATACTATCACTTAGAACATCAATCCCCTTATAGAGGAAGACTTGAACAAAACACTGGTAGAATCCACTACCCAGGCTAAACTTTGTGAAAATCATATACTAGTGAGTGTTGATGAAATTGAGAAGGCAAACAAGGCATTTGTAGAGGGGAAGTACAAAAAAAAGTGACATCTATAGCCCCTCCTCAATTCACCTTGATACAACCTATATTACCCCTTGTGGTATATGAAAGGAAGGAGACATCAACTTCTATTAGCACATTGGCACAAAGTATTCTAGTGTCAATCAATGTAAAGAAAAATAAAAATGATAAGGATGAGACAATTGGAGAGCATAAAGATGAAATAGAAAAGAATGAAGCAACACAAGTTCCAACAAGTCAAGTAGATATGCCTACACCTATAGCACAAGATCAAGGTACAACTAAGAATGTAGATAAATCTAAGGATAAGATTGAAGAGATAGATTTGACTACCAAACTTGAGGAGAATCTAGCAATACAAACACTAGTTTTTGCTAGCATCTACTACTCCTCCAAGTCAAGCTCTTCATAGTTTGAGTATAGAAGCTATCCCCCTACAATCATCAAGGCCAAATCTAGGCACATCTAATGTAGATGAAGTTACATCATTTGTTGATGTGAACTTGGATGAAGTGATTGTGTTGCCCAAGTTTGATTTTGCAACCATCACTATTGAATAGATGAGCATACTCCAAGATTCTCTAGCAAAGAAGAAGAATCAAGAACTGCTCAGATAGGAGCATAGGTATAAGTAAGCTTTGATATATATCAAGGACATTTTTCTTGATGCATTTAGCCTACTAGCACTAGAAGCAACAAAGATGATCATAGAGTAGCTAACCAGCTTAGTGTAGAAGATAAATGACACAGACCTAGATTCAAATGTAAAATTACTTGAATGGTCTAAAAGAAAGTTTCAAAACAAGATTGATGAAAAAATATCAAGTGTTATTGCACTATCACAAGTTGATTTAGCAACCAAAATTGATAGTATGAAGAAGGTACTAGAGAACATTTTCTCTTTGTACACCAAATTGTGCAATCCAACACTCTTCACAGAAGATATCAAGAGCCACATACTAAGTTTGGAGAGTCATATATAGTCATCTAGTATAACTCTACCAAAATCTCTAGCCTAGAGTGAGAAAAATTTTAGGAATCTCCTCAACTCCCAAAGTTAGTTAGCAATGTTACATATAGATGAAGCAAACATTAAGGCTAAACTAGTCAACATCTAGTCTATTTTGACTACACATATGGAGATATTACACAAGGAACTAGCCTTTTCTAAAACACTCATGAAGAAAGATCTACATCATTTTACTCATGAAGGCTTAGTCCACCTTGCTGTCAAGCTAGCTATCTAGATCAAATCATTAAAGGTAGCTTGTGATAATTGGGATGCAGCCTTGAAAATAATGTTTGAGGTCCACAAAACATTTTTGGACAAATACACTCTAAGTGTATAACCCTTTTACATAAGTGTTAAAATGGGGGAGAAATAAGAAGTATGGGGGAGATAAAAAATTTGAGGGAGACACTATTTTTTTGAGATACAAAAATAGAGTACACAAATCAGCTAATACAAATCTACTTAGTAGGAGGAATGATTTTCATTTAGATATAGAATATCACGATCAACTTAGGGGGGTTATTTGATTTTGAGGTATGATTGATGAGTCATAAGCTTTTGAAAAAAATTTAAGTTTTAAAATTTTGTATGTAAGTGGATATTATTTGAGTTATGCTTGAAAGGCTAAAGGTTATTCATAAATGACCAAGTATTTTTCCACTCATGTTAAAGGGGGAGATTGTTAATCTTAGATTGGTTTTGACTTATGAGTGACAATATACTTAAGTCATTTACTTAGTTCATGCCAAACAAGTAATATATGCTAAGCATAAGTTGTTAGATATTATTGTTGGACTAACCACCAATGTTCCCCTTCAAGATTCATGACATGGCTTAACTGCCTCCTATGTTCCATAAGTCTAGTAGATGTATCAGGCATTGATAGGTTGATCTTTTGGTGCAATAGCAACTCTAGCTTGTAACAAGTGGTATCAGATCTTGGTCACAAGTTTGAATCTACTCAAGTAACACTCAAGGGGGATTATTGGACTAACTACCAATGTTCCCCTTTGGGATTCATGACATGGCTTCACCACCTTGTGTGTTCTATAAGTTTATTAGTTGTTTCAAGCATTGATAGGTTGATCTATTGGTGCAATGGCAACTCTAGCTTGTAACAAGTATATGTCGAGTGATAGATATTTAGTATGAGCCAAGTAACTAGTAAGTACAGAGTCACTCAAGTCCCAAGTAAATCATATGTGCAGCCAAGCTATTCAAATTTTGAGTGATCAAAGGATGCTGAGTCATTTAGAGGTCAATTTATAGCATTGAAGTTGCAGTTGATGTCGAGCATCAAGGGCTTCAAGTATCAAGTTATACAATTTTGACATAGATGTTTGTAATGGCACAAACTTCTATGTAAACCATTTTTTGGCCAACTTAAGGATTTTTTTATGATCTTATATGATAATGAAAAATCTTAATTATGAATCTGTATGCATGTTACATGCATCCAATCAGAAAAAGATAAGGATTAAGCAAAAATATGGGTGAGTCGCAATTGTTGATTAATACCTAACTCTAAGTCACCTGGGTCTTCTTAAGGAGGAGAAAACCTAAAATTTTTACATAATTCTTAAGGAGAATTGAAGATATTTTTCATGCACAAATAGAGCATTCATGGTGACTAAGGTGTTATGATCTAAGTTACATTGTAGAATTGGTTTAAGAAGATCAAAGGAAAGGAATTAAAAGACAATAGAGATACATCTGATCAAGAAGGATCAAGTACACATTAGGTTAGAGGTTATTTGACATCAAGCAATAGAGTGCTAACTAAAGGATCATTGTTGAGACATTCTAATAGGTGAATCGGTTAAATCTCTTAACAAAGTAGTCCTAACATGTTGTAAATCCTTTCACAGGGTGCTTACTTCATTGTAAGTTAAAGTCCTTTTACCAAGCACACTTCTAACATGGTGTTAAAATCCTTTAATAGGGTAAGATCTTACAATCTTGGAAGCCTTTAATAGGGCAAAGCTTTCATAGGGTAGATCATATTTTCATGATCAAACATTTTAATCTTCATTGGATATACTTTATTACTGCAATAGTGTAGATTGGAGGGTATCATCCCCACCCCAATTTTACCTTCTCCTTGGAGGGTTTCTAGGTAACCAAATATCTTGTGTCATACATGTGTTGAATTTTTTACTTTCATGTTATGGATGTATATGCTTATTTTTGTATTTTAGTTTAAATGCATAGATTGTGAGATAAATGTGTGGTGAATGATTTTGAGGTTGAAATTTTTAAGTGTTGATTCACCCCCCCTCTTAGATTTTACTTCCCTATTTTATTTCCAACAACAATTTTCAAATTAAAATCCATTTTTATGAAGAAAGATAGATCTGTAGGTTTCCAACTCCTCACTAATGGAAGCTTAGGTATTCTGATCTTCTTCCGAAGCTAACTTAGTTGGTACCCAATTCTAAAGTAGTTGTGCATAAGAAAGGAAAGCATGATGCTAAAAGGAATTATTTTGAGCTTATAATGAATGATCCATGCTTGAGACCTCACCTCGTAGCTGTCAAATTGAGATTAAAGGAAAGATTTCATGAATTTTTCCTCTCTGCAGAAAATGTCGCTTTCAGGGGGGGTTTCTATCCCTAAGAAATTTAAAGGACTACTTCTTTGAAGGCTTGGAAAAACTAAAGCCAAGTGACTTTAATGTGTGAATATTCTTTAGAGATGCCCAATAGGTGCTTTTGATAAAATCATCTATAAAGGAGCAACCCCGATATAAGAAAATCAAGTGTTAAGTACTTAATGCAAAGAATGAAAGAATCAAGTGCCCAAGATATTAAAAGCATCATTCCTTGGACTACAATTCCAAATCAAAGGAAATTTGGGCTTATGGAAAATTTGATTTGTGCTCTCTCCCTTGCCCATAGGAACTTATTGAATATATCTTCATTCTAGATTTTGAAGCAAAACAAGGCACTTTCCGCTTAACTAAAGTCCTTGTTTTGATAAGTGGCTTTTAAACATAAGATATTGCTTTAACTAAATTAACAAGACTTTTAGGGTTATGATTTTTTACGCACATAAAAATGGAAAGCTTAAATAGTCATTGATTATGAAATTTAATGCAAATCATATCATTATGATCGTCGGCTAGACTTAATTTCATTCATGTAGTGCTAACGTTCAGATTTTTGCATCTATTTCATCAAAATTTCCTGAAAGTTGTTTCATCAAGTATTTTAAAATGGCTATTTATCAAGAATTACACATTGTGCAATCATAGAAAATGGAAATAAGAGTTGCAAGTTATGATAAGCTTATAGATCTATAGAGTAAGTTAAAGGATTTAATAGATACATCGTTCAATTGTATGATTTAGGTGATCTCTACAAAAGCCTAAACTCTCAACCTATTCACCCAATTACTTATAAGTTAAGAGAAAGAAGATTGTTAGAAGTAGCCTAATTTCCCATGGATGTGCAAGCTCTAGATCTAGTAAGGGATTGCATAGAGAGATGTGATCCAGAGACAAAGAAAATTCTTCTTCCTAACCATTCTATCATCCTCTCAATCATCAAGGCTTTAATGCATTCTACATTCAACATGCTCATGAAGGAGGAATATTGTGACATTGACTTTGGCTCCTTTACATCCATGTTCAATGAGAAGAACTTGAGAAGGGAGGATATGCAGAGGACCTAGTTCCAAATGCCTTGCTTAAAGAAGGGAAAGATGCCCAAAACCCTTTTTGGGACCAATCTAGAAAGAGAGATCGTTGACATCCTAGCATTGTTGTTCAGATTAAAAGGAAAGGAGGAAATTCTAGAATTTATTGAGTACCACTTCTTCCTATTGTGAGCCATTTGTGTTGAAGGTTTGAAAATTGACTAGGTCAAAATCAAATGCAACGAGCTTGCCTCATGGTTGAATTTAGCTACGGAATTCAAGAAGTTTTACATGTCTTCATACTTAATCTACACCTTGGCTACACATCAACTATGGTTAGGTCTTCCCATAGCTAAAGAGTATGATAAAAATACAAATGTATGTGAGTTCTACTCGCACCTTTAGCTATAGAGGAACTATGAGGATTATGTAACAATCAACGACACTTTCACAATGTGATTATGCTAAAAATTGTAGGGTTTCCCTGAGAGAAGATTTTCACCAAAAGAAATTTTGGTTATAAGCCAGCTTGGATGCTCTTTCATCCAATTTTTGAGCTTCTCCTACCTACGAATAGGTGCTTTTGATTGATTTCCCAAAAGACTTCCTAGGTACCCAAAAGACAAGGTTGTTCTTTTTGAATTATGTCAACAAATTCTTGAAGTGAAAACCTTTTTGTTCAAAAGTGAATAAGATAGTCAAGATTTCCTTCCCCATATTGGTTGCACCCTATTCTTGTACCTATAGATCCAATGCTCAGAATCTAATCAAGAATTTTGAAAGTAATTTCAAATTGATCAATTATGAGGTACTCAGGCCTCAGTATGACCCCATAAACTTTGTGAGAGATCATTTGAAGTTGGGATATGCCTACAGACATGTTTTGGACATTGAAAATTTTTGGGTTGGATTTCTTAATGAGTATCAAACTCGAGAAAATTTTTGGTCCCAATTGACAATTGATGAAGTTAAATTATATAATGACTCCATTAATGTTTCTGGTTTTCCAAATGATGGCTCCTATATGCATCCCTCATCCTACGAGTCGATTAAAGGCACTTCCATTGTTTCTACCCCTCATATAGGTCCTATCATTGATACCATGGAGGTTCTGATGCATGGAATCATTAACAAGATAGACAAGTGATAGAGTGGACTTGAGCTAGAAAGAAGAGGATGGGAAGCACTTAGCACTAGATCCACTGCTGGAGTGAATTTTGGAGCTGCTCAATCAACTGCAGTGACCTCCACTACTACTATCACTTCAACATTTGTGGGCCTAGCTCAGTCTATAGACCAAGAAGGAGACCATCCCCTAGGAAAAATGTTCTAATTACCCCCACTTGTGGAGGTGGATATCTTCTAGATATAGGAAGAGTTGGGGAGAAGGAAGGAGACAAGGGGAAGGAGAAAGAGAAAGAAGAGAAGTCAATAGCTAAACCTGCCTCCCCTATCCAAGCCATCAATTTGGATGGTGACACCAACTGCATGGATGGCCAAGAATAGGACACATCATAGCAAGGGGATACTTTGGCACTCTAAGTAACTAAATTTTTTGTCTTCCCCATTGTTCCTCAAAGAAAGCAAACTCCTCTAGTCCCAAGGAAGCTCTTTGATCCTACTGCCCTACAATCAGCACTCAATGTCCTTTCAATTGACTCATGGTTGGAGGAAACCATTGATTGAAAGAAGCTTAGATATGAAGAAGTCACCCCATCAAAGGACCTTATCATACAAGAAACTTCTTCCTAGCCACCATCAAAGAAGAAAAAGAAGCGAAAATTCATAGCAACATTAGCTACTAATCCTTCTACTATCCATATGTTGATGGAGATAGTAGACCCTCAAAAGGAGGGAAAGTTCCATGAGCTCATAGCAAATGACTTCCAAATTAGAATGGTGGACCTTGATATCCCTATTCATGATTCCATGGTAAATATATTGAAGTCTACTAATGAAAATATTGAGGACAGGATAGAAGAGTTAAGGGAAGAGAAAGAGGTGCTCAAGGCCTCAAACAAAGAGTTAATGGACTACATAAGATCTACACTTGGAAGCACTTCAACAAGTGTATTTAATACAAAGGCAAAAGAAAATAAGAACTTTCTTATGAAGCTACAAAAAGAAAGGCAATTTGGGAAAATTGTTCAGGCATGGGTTGATTAGATAAAGGCACAAGGTCCCCTACTCATTGAGAATTTGGGGAATCTACTATTAGATGCTCACAAGTTAAGGAAGGTAGCTTATAGTCATCAAATTACTTTGCAAAATGCAGTATATAGACTAATAGAGAAATTGGCAGTATTGCAAGAAGTGGTCAATATGAATACCAATGTTATCATTTCCCACAAGATCCATAAAATAGGTAAAGAGCCATTGTTTCATTGAAAATAATCTTTGGATTTTATAGTGGAAATCTCTATAACATCTACAAACTAGCTTAAGGATGTGCATGACCTGGTGTAGAAGGTCATAGAAAAGCTATTTGAATATTTGAAAGTGTTGCACACAAAGTTCTACGTGCCTACCAATTGAATATTAGTAGATATCAAGAGGATGAAGACCGAGTTCTAGGAATTTTTTGATGAAGTAGTTGATCAACTCAATTTCTAGATTTCAAAATCCTAACAGCTTTCATCAGCTAACTCGATCATAAGGTGGGCATCAGAGAAGTTCCAATCAAAATTTGTCAAAGTGGATGAATTGATAGAGATGCATGACTACTAGATAATTTGAGCTAACAATATCATCATCCTAGGTGTCAAGGAGTTAGAAAAAGTAAAAAATGTAATGAAGTCTTATAGAGCCAAGGTAGTAACTCCTAAGAAGGTATGATGCTCTGGCATTCTTCCAAACATCTATCATTCCCTCTTCTCTCCCTATTTTTGTAGCTATTTATGGCATTCTCTTAATTTTCTTAGTCTTTGTAATGGACAATGATTCAATCATGTCCTATTTTTAGTTGGTTCCATTCAAAGATGCTTTGCACTACAATCATCAATGTAACTGGCCATTTTGATAAGGCCTACATATGTAACTTTTTGTAAAGTTAATAGGATTGACAAAATTAATTTTGGGAAAACCCCTATAGTTAGGACTACTGTATGACTCTAAGTCTACTTTTAATTTTGTTTTCATTTAGTTAATGTATGATATTTGGAATGAATGTTTTATAGCTGAATGTTGAATGATTACAAGTAAACTTGGTTTTATTTCCTTCATTTTAGTAGATCATAAACTTTACTTTCTTTAGCATAAGCATCATTCCTCTCCTAGTGTTATACGTTGTTGTTCATATGTGTAGTTTGATACATTGTATGAGAGGGCAAAAATTTTATTAATGGAGTAGTGGAAAAAGGGACAATCTGGGTATTGTCAAATATCAGTTAACTTAGTGATTTGGGAATTGCCCATTTTGTCATTCCTTCTACTCTCTTATAATCATAACTAGTCTTGCATGTTCCCATATTTGCATTTAAATTAGAATAGTTTTTATTTCAAGAGTTAATCCCTATTTTCAAATTATCTAGATTGCTAAAAGTGTTGAAAAATATAGTTATTGGCATCTTATACTCTTTGGTTAAGAGCACACCCCCAAAACCCAAAAAACAAAATTCATTATAAATCTTACATCTAAAAGAGAGTTGTATCTTTCAAGTCAGGGATGTTTTGTTAGAATTTTTTAGAATAACTGAGAGGGGGGGTGAATCAGTTATTCAAGGTCCCAATGCCCTATTAATACCTTTTTAATACTTTTAATGAATCCATACACTTTTCATCCATCCAAACTTAAATCAATCATATAAGCAAGTTACAATAAATCAATATGCAGAGATAAAACATGCAAGATCAACACATGACACAATGATTTATGTGGAAATCCAATTTGGGAAAAACCACCAATAACATGCTACTTGATTCTCACTCTTCTGAAGTGATGCCCTGTTAAAGGCTTGCAACACACTATTAAATGTGACCCTATTAGAGGATTTCACCAAATTGTTAGGAATGGGCCTGGTTAAAGGTCTTTAGAACATTCACTTGGAATGTCACCCTATTAAAGGATTTATCTTATGGCTATTAAACCAACCTAAGTCCATAGGATTTAAACTTACTGTTACAATTGCTAGAAAGTAATGATAATGTTCTTTTGATCTGATATAACTTACAACATACTTTGTAGATAACATATCACACTTTCAGTTCAATCCTTATGCTTGGCTTCAATCACTCTAGCTCAGACTACTTGTCTTCCTCTCAAGCTTTGTCTCCTTGAGTCTTCTTACTCATTCTGCCAATGCAATCATCCTTGTGGTCATCTATCCAAACAAAGTTCCTGTGCTTTCTTCTCCTTAGCACCTTCTTCAGTACTTCATGCTTTTATGCTTGACCACCTCTCTCTCTTTTTCACTAACTTATGTCTTCTTAAATAGAAAACTGATTTTCCTTTGCCGCTCAATTCTCCCTCTCCAATTTTAGGGTTTCAAGATGGATTAGGTAGGATACAATGTATCTAACCCATATCTTGTTCTCTTCTAGAAACTTTGCCAGTTGTATCCTTAAAAATGTTCTACATGGTGTTCTGTGCCACCAGCTCATCATTCTTATCTTCCTTTTAATTCACATATTTCTAGATAACAACCTTGTCGGCTTAGATTTGGCGAATCTTTGATTTCCAAAATAATGCTTCAACTCGACATTATTGAGTTACTGGTGTTCGGCACCTCTGTGTTACTTGGCACCTATACCTGCTCGGCACTTGGTTCTTCTCGGCACTTGATAAACTCTGTGTCACTCAGCATCTAAACTTGCTTGGCATCTGAAGTTTACTCAGCATCTGAAGTTTACTCAACATCTAAATTTTACTCAGCATTAACTAGGAATTTGCTCGACTCTTTCTTTCTAATGAACTTAGTTGAGCTTTACAAAAGACTTAGCTAAAACCTTAAATCTTTGATATGTTTTAGTGTGCCCATTCTTTGTATCTTATAGTATGTCATCAAATACACTTTTTCATCAATGGCTTAGCTGATCCTTGTACTTCATTACAATATCATAACTTCAACCTTTCTCTAGGTGTTCTGGTTACATCTTATTGATTGCCTCCTCCTTGACAATCAACTAATTGATAGTATTTGGATCACTAAAGCAATTGTCATTCCTGCAAGTAGCAAGTTTGACATCAATGACAAAACAATGATTGATGAAATTCTTTACCAGTTCCATATATTATTCCAACAACTTTTCTTATGATCATTTCAATCACTTCCAATAATCTCCCTCTTTGGCATTGATGAAAAACCAAAATGATCAATTAATCAACTTAGTTACCACCAAGATTGTATATGTTCTCTTGCTGTATTTTTACTACTGATCTCATATACATCCCTCTTTCATATATATCTCCCTCTTTCATATATATCTCCCTCTTTCTTTGTATTGATCAGATTTCTGCATATTTCTCCCTCTTTGACATAAATGCCAAAGATGTAGCATCTTTAACATGCAAAATATAAGCTTTGGCTTCTTGTTGATTTTCTCCCTCTATCACCATGCTTATGACTGATTTTGAGTTTCTACTCCTACTGTCATCCTTTGCATCAACCTGTTAATATTTCAATGATGTATTCCTGTTGATGCAAGGCAGCTTCCTTGTTGCCTTAAACTACTTGAGTTAGGGGTATTACCCCCAACTTGCCTCTTAGATATTCATAGGCATCCTTGGGCAATGGTTTGGTGAAGATATATGCAATTTGTTCCTTTGTGTGAATGTATTCTAACTTTACTTGTTTGTCTTCTACCAATTCTCTGACATAATGATACTTTATTGCAATATGCTTGGTTTTTGCATGCATCACTGGATTTTTGGATATGTTTATAGCACTTGTATTATCACAATACAATGTTACAAGTTTTGTTACCTCTTCTTTCATTCCTTCCAATAGATGTGTGAGCCATAAAATGTTTGTGCAATTGACTACAGCTGCCACATATTCTGACTCTGCAGTGGACTGGGATGTACATGTTTATTTCTTGCTAGTCCAGGTGACCAGCCTTTTGCCTAGAAATAATGCACCTCCACTTGTGCTTTTTCTATCATCAATGTTACCTCCCTAGTCTACATCTGTATATGCATTGAGCTCAAATTTTTAATTCTTTTTGTAGTATAGACCAAAGTCATCAGTTCCTTTAAGATATCTCATTATTCTTTTCACTACTATAAGATGATTTTCTTTAGGATTAGCAGAGAACCTAGCCACTATTCCAACTGCTAATGCTATGTCTAGTCTACTATGTACAACATATTGTAGTTTTTTGATCATGGATCTATACATTTTTTGATTGACTTCAGCTAATTCATCATTTTTGGGCAGCTTATTTCCCATTTCCATTGGTGTGCTGACTGGTTTGGATTCTTCCAATCCAAATTTTTTAAGAATTTCTTTGATGTATTTTGATTGTGTAACAAATATTCCATGTTTGAGTTGATGTACTTGCAACCCAACAAAAAATTTGATTTCTCCAAACATAGACATCTCAAATTCATGTTTCACTTTGTCAGCAAAGCCTTTGCAAAGTACTTCCTTACCACCAAACACTATGTCATCCACAAAGATTTCAGACACAATAATGTCTTTACCTTCTTCTGCTTTGATGTACATGTTTCTATTATCATCAGTTCTCTCAAATTCAGCATAGCTAAGTGCAGAGGCAATTTTCAGCATTGTCTGATTGTGTTCTTGCTTGTTTTTCATGTCTTCTATAGTAGGAGCACTTGTTGGATCTACATATTTAGTGACAATTGAATTTTGGGCATAATCTCCTATGGATCCAAGATATAGCTTCATCAAACTTTACCATGCAACAAAGTTGTCTTTGTTGAGCTTGGGAACTTCTCTCTTTGACATTTTGATCTTTTCTGCTTGTAGTCCCTTTAAACTGAATCAGTAGTCAGGCTCTGATACCAATTGTTAGAATTCTTTAGAATAACTGAGAGGGGGGGGTGAATCAGTTATTCAAGGTCCAAATGCCCTATTAATACCTTTTTAATACTTTTAATGAATCCATACACTTTTCATCTATCCAAACTTAGATCAATCATATAAGAAAGTTACAGTAAATCAATATGTAGAGATAAAGCATGCAAGATCAACACATGACACAATGATTTACGTGGAAGCCCAATTTGGGAAAAACCACTAGTAACATGCTACTTGATTCTCACTCTTCTGAAGTGATGCCCTGTTAAAATCCTACCCTGTTAAAGGCTTACAACACACTATTAAATATGAACCTATTAGAGGATTTCACCAAACTGTTAGGAATGGGCCTGGTTAAAGGTCTTTAGAACATTCACTTGGAATGTCATCCTATTAAAGGATTTATCTTATGGCTATTAAACCAACCTAAGTCCATAGGATTTAAACTTACTGTTACAATTGCTAGAAAGTAATGATAATGTTCTTTTGATCTGATATAACTTACAACATACTTTGCAGATTTCAGATCACACTTTCAGTTCAATCCTTATGCTTGGCTTCAATCACTCCATCTCAGACTGCTTGTCTTCCTCTCAAGCTTCATCTCCTTGAGTCTTCTTACTCATTTTTCCAATGCAATCATCCTTGTAGTCATCTATCCAAACAGAGTTCCTATGCTTTCTTCTCCTTAGCACCTTCTTCAGTACTTCATGCTTTTATGCTTGACCACCTCTCTCTCTTTTCCACTAACTTATGTCTTCTTAAATAGAAAACTGATTTTCCTTTGCCGCTCAATTCTCCCTCTCCAATTTTATGGTTTCAGGATGGATTAGGTAGGATGCAATGTATCTACCCCATATCTTATTCTTTTCTAGAAACTTTGACAGTTGTATTCTTAAAAACATTCTACATGGTGTTCTGTGCCACCAGCTCATCATTCTTATCTTCCTTTTAGTTCACATATTTTTAGATAACAACCTTGTTGGCTTAGATCTAGCAAATCTTTGATTTCTAAAATAATGCAGCAACTTGGCATTATTAAGTTACTAGTGCTCGGTACCTCGGTGTTACTCGGCACCTATACCTACTCGGCACTTGGTTCTGCTCAGCACTTGGTTCTGCTCGGCACTTGATAAACTCCGTGTCTTTCGACATCTGAACTTGCTCAGCATCTAAAGTTTACTCAGCATTAACTAGGAATTTTCTTGGCTCTTTCTCTCTAATGAACTTAGTTGAGCTTTACAAAAGACTTAGCTAAAACCTTAAATCTTTTATATGTTTCAGTGTGTCCATTCTTTTTATCTTATAGTATGTCATCAAATACACTTTTTCATCAATGGCTTAGCTAATCCTCATAATTTATTACAATATCATAACTTCAACCTTTCTCTAGGTGTTCTGGTTACATCTTATTGATTGCCTCCTCCTTGACAATCAACTAATTGATAGTATTTGGATCACTGAAGCAATTTTCATTCCTGCAAGTAGCAAGTTTGACATCAATGACAAAACAATGATTGAGGACATTCTTTACCAGTTCCATATATTATTCCAACAAATTTTCTTATGATCATTTCAATCACTCCCAACATGTTTGATATCTTACTACAATAACCCATTTTGTTGCTAGCTTATTTTTTCTCCATGACCATTGGGAATTTTAAGATTCAAGGTATAAACTACATAATTAAGGGAGACAAACTATTAACCAACAATTTTTAGCAATTCTACTAGGGATGAACTCATATTTCCTAAGTTTTCCTAGTAATTTTATCAGTGTCTTTACTGGATAACTTAGAATTTATCTCTATGGAACTCAACATGTTGAGTCATGCATATTAGCTCATAAGGAGAAATGATGTTGCCTCATGAAGGACAAATCTTGGCAGTGAAACCTAACCTTGGATTCTAGGATGAACAATAAGACATAATAAACTATCTAAATACCTTTGCCTAGAAAAGATGAAAGTCCCTTGACCAATATCAAAGAGTTAGCTTCACCCTTGAAAGAGAAGAGACCAATGTTAATTATTGGGAAAGAGTGTTATGGGAAAGAAGATTGAGATAAGCACACCCATTGTGAATTAAGAAAGTTCATCCTAGATCTTAATTATACTCAAAGTGTTTCTGGCAAGGGAAAATTGACCTAGTGTTTAAAAAACTAAAGAAAGTTGATTTCCCTATACTAGAAGATCCTCTAAGAGGAGGAAGAGCCTGCTTACAAGATCCAATGTTTCAAGGTATCTATGGAGCTCTATTTCCACTGCCCCACCCCATTTCCTGGAGACACATTCATTCCTCTTCACCTCCTATATTCCATACTTAGATCCCATCACTGTGTAATTTTCTCACCCTTCATGGAGTTGTTTCCCATACTCTCATCACCTTTTAGTGAATACCATTAATTATTCTTACTTCTATGATCATGCATTAGGGTAATTTTATTGGACCTCTTTGGCTTCCTGCTAATAATGACATACCAAGAGCTTATTGAAAGAACTTCCCTAAGTTCAATGGTGATGGGAAAGATTCTATTGATGAGCACATTGCTGCTTTCTTCGTAGCATGTAGCATCATTTTTCCTCAACATGAAGATGTAGTAGTACGAATGTTCATGGAGACTCTGGTTGAGAATGTAGCCAATTGGTTTCAATACCTTCCAATGGGATGTATTACAACCTAGGATGACATCTAGAATCAATTTGAAGCATGATATAAGAGTACAGAAGATGAACACATGTTGTTGACTCAACTCACCCAAATAAAGAAAGAACCTAGTGTTCCTATGAGAGACTTTATTGCAAATTTCAACAAGTTGGTCAATCAAATTCCTATTACTAGTAGACCAACTATAGATAATAATAAAAAAACATTATCTCCATGCCCCTTGACATTAGTTTTCAAAGCAGATGAATGCACGTGGCTAATCTTCAGGCTAGTCAGACCCTAGCAATAGAATTGGAAGATGATCTAATAGAAGTCAAGAAATGGAAAAGAGAGATTCAAAGTGGAGCTTCAACAAGCTCTACTAGTGGTATAGCCAATAACACTATAGAAATGCTTCATTAGCTATCAAATGAGATGATTACCATGAAAAATAAAATGAGGAAATTTGTTCCCTCATTCCAACAACCTTATCAAGATATTCCAAAAAGGAAACATGAAGGAAAATCATTGCAATTGTCATCTTCTTAGCAAAATCTCCTCATTGAGGCAGCTCCCAAAAATCAAAACACATGTATATTTCACCTAAGAGAAAATCATGATGGTCATTCTTGCCTAGAGATGAATAGATACAAATAGCTCAATACTAGTAATGAGCTAATAATTGAATATCCTAAAAGTGAAGACGGTCCTAATCCCACTAGTGACTTTGGAAGATTTTTCTTGGAGTATGAATCACATTCGGATGTTGGAGGTAATTCCTTTCCCAATTTGGATGGAATCCAAATGACTATGGAAAAAAATAAGTCAAAGGGAGAATAACCTAGCGAACTTAGTTCCTGCCCAAACTAAAACCCCTGGCTCTTCACCGACTGCAGTTGGAGCATCTACTTCCTTATCTTGAAGGAACAAATAGAAAAGATTCAAACCAAATAGTAAGCCTCATTACTCATTTTATATAATAAAATACACTAAAGAGGCTCCTATCCAAGTGTCTCCCCTCAATTATCTAAAACTTCATCATGTCGAATTACAAAAGCTAGTAGATTACTATAAAGGTGAAGCTAGTTTTAAAATGCAACCCAATGTCAATATTACTATCTACAATTACCAACCCCAATTAAATGGTGGCCCACTAACTAATGAAGATCTTGTCTTACCTTTTATCTTTAAGGAGGAAGAAGCATCAGTCTTGGCTACCTCCCTTGGTTAGAAACCCAATCCATTTTATGTGTCCTTGTACATAAATGGTCATAAAATTAGTAACTACATAATTGATTCCAAAGCCTCTAATAATTTCATTCCTTCCTCTATTTCTCATGCTCTAGGCTTGACCTTAACCAAGACATTTAGAAATTTCTATTCCATGAACACAAAATAGGTCCCCCCTTTTAGGACAAGTAAAAGATCCACAAGTAGTATTAGTCATACACCCTACAAAAAGAATGAAATTTACCATCATGGTAGTTGATATTTTGGCTAGCTACAACATACTTTTGAGTAGAATATTTTGTAGGGATATGGGAGGGGAAATCAAGATGGGTTTGTCTCATGCCATAATTCTTGTTGGTAATAAGAAGATAGAATTAGAATTGAAGGAGAAGGTCAAATTCACTGTCTTAAAGTCTAATGATCCTAAGGCCCAAATCCTATACCAAGAGATAGAATTTGGAAATTACATGTTTTCCTTTAACTTTAGTCATTCAAAAGAATAATTATATCCTCCTAGTGATTAGAAGATTTAGATCTTGGAGTTTGATGGCAGTTGTTCTACTGCTAGATCTGGAGTTGGCATTGTGCTTGTTTCCCCAAATGGAGATATAACATAGTTTGCATACAAGTTGCAATTCAAGAATACCAATAATACATTAGAGTATGAAAAATTTTGTTGGGTATCATTGCTACCAATTAGAGAGGAGAAAAGATCCTAAGAGCCCAAGGAGATGCAAAGCTTATAGTAAAGCAAGTTTGAGCTCAGTACACTATGAAGAATGCAAGGCTTTGAAGCTACAGAAATAGGGTTTGGGATGAGATTGAAGACTTGGATGTCTTCTCGATACAAGTTGTTCCAAGGGAGTAGAATGCAAGAGAACATATTTTAGTTGCCTCATCTTTGCTTCTACTTCCACATCTAGAATTCATAGATAATCAGTACAAAATTGAAGTTTTGTTCAAACCCAATACTCTTGACAATGTTGAATCATGGAAAGTCTTCAATAATGACAAGAAAAATCAATGTTTTCTAGAAGGATATGAACCATTCAATGACCAGTACTTTGAAGGAAGTGAGAATGTTGTAAGGAAACTTGCTATAAATAATATATCTATTTCCACATACCCATAATAAATCTAAAATAAATATGCAATTAAAATCCATCAGCAAGAGAATGGACAACATACCCACAAAAAATTGTGACACAAGATATACCCTAGGAAACCCTCATTGAGGGAAAACCCCAACCTTCAAAATCATCCATCACTATGTATTATTTAGAAAAACCACCATTGCAATACAACCATGGAAGCCTTCAAATCCATAGCCACAACTGAGCAATCTATATGAACAAGCATAAATCCACACATCCCATGCCATGCTTCCAACCTTCACAAATGTTCCCTTGGCTAACCTATCAAGCCGTGTCTCACTTGACCCTTTCTCTTTTTCTCTTCAATCTTTCTCACACAGCAACTACCCTTGCGGCTACTTATATAGTAGCAAGTCCCACAAAACCACCAAGTGGTATCACATAAACCATGTGCTACCTAACCCATTGACCCCACATTTAACATTGGAAATTTTAAAATTTTTTCCCTAATATTAAATAATTACATGAAATATTATCACAATTTTATAATAAAACTCATCAAGTATATCCCATGGGAATCTTTAAATATTACACATCTATCTAGGTGCTCCTAGATACAACATTACACAATAAAATAAAATAATAAAACTTAAGCAATATTATGCAATGTGTGCAACACCCATTAGCTCAAAAATCTCCCACTTTTTGTATACATTGCATAGGATCAATCTATAGCCACATAAATGAACAAGGGAACAACCCCTCCCAGCACATCCACCATCATGGAACAAAGTATACGAAGTGCTCCATCCTAGTAACTGCAACAAAATCAATGTATCCAACATCTCAAACATGAATGAAGTCACCCAACCTATCACATTAGAAGATCATAAAATTTGTACCAACTAAAATGCCAAGCACAAAAACTTGATCCAAAGGTAATCACATGTATCCATAGTTGTCAACATATCCATACCTGAAATAGCACCCACAAAAAGTGCCAAACCCATCCAACTATCCATACCTCCAAAGGTATACCAAGTAAATCTCACATCACCAACATAGCCAATCTGTAACCTACAATTAAAATCCTCAAGAGAAATACTTGCCACATATATACCAAGAGGCTCCCACTATTAAAGATAATGTTAAATCTATAACCAACCCACTCACAATATCTCAAAGAAGTGAATTCGTGTAGTATCAAGCACATCCACAACACATAATCAAATAACTTGCAAGAAAAACTCTCATAAAAAGTCTCCAACACTCTCCCAAGTTCTCCATAACTAATAGAGGAAAGAGATAAAGAAATAACCATGTAATCTCTCACATGACATATATGAACACAAACTAGTGATCACAATCTCTAACCAAGACTAAAGAGAAACTATGTAAATCATAACATGTATCGTGTCCTTCTACACACACCTCTAGATGTAAACTTTGCAAGTATGATCTCCTCCATAAAACCCAAACCAAGAAGCCTGGTTTAGCTAATTATGGATGAAATCCTCTCACAAGAAGATCAACTCATAAACCATTCCTAATCCAAGGAATATTCCCAATATAAAACCATCTCCCAAGCTCAACCAAGATAATAACATATGAAAATGGAGATAGCCAATGCTAAACCATCTCTCAAATGAACCCTCCAGAACTAACTCATGTATTGTAGTTCAAGATCCATATCCATGAAAGACAAGCTCATAAACATAACACACCTAAGAGAAACAATGGGCTATACATCTCAAGTAGAAAACTGCAAAGTAGACCAAGAGTGGGGAATGAGAATGCTCATCAAGATATCCAAGTCTCCAACCAAGACTCATCTAAGAACAATCTACTCTTGAGTCCATATCAAATGAATGCCCCTCAAACTCTCCTACTAAAACCATCAATCGTCCCAACAAATACTTCTATAATCCAGGAGAAATCAGCATCACACCATCTCTAAGCATCCATGAGCACTTGTAACCAATCAATCCATGACAACTCAAAATTCAATATAGCAATATCATGAAGCATCTAGCTTATTATCAATGTACTCAATACCACGAAGCTAAACCAAGATGAATGTCAAAGTTCCAACCATGGCCTCAGGAACATAAACATGATAACATGATATAAACCATCTCAACCAAAGAGATAACATGCTCCATATGAACATACTATAACATCTCAACACTCTAAACCTATATCAAGAGTATACCATGACATAATAATAAAACCATCCTCACACCAAGGATAACATGCCAAATGAAATCATAAACCACACATTTACCAAGAACCTCATTAGTCCTCAAGATGAAACCATCTCCACACACCATGAAGATAACCAAGAACCCCATGAGCTCTCAAGATCTAACCATCTTCGCACACCATAAAGATAACAAGTGCACCATGCAAATGTCAAAGATGCTTCTGCAATAATAGGAATTAAAAAAAATTTCCAACATTTATAAACACTTGATAAATATATCAATGCCAAGAAATCCCACTCAACTATGGTATCAAGTCACCTATGGCATCATAATATCCATCTCCTACATGAAGATCCTCCAAGTCTACACTCACACAACCAAAGTGTCAATACCAAGTGAAACCAAGATCTCCAAACCCAAGAAGATACAAACCAAACTAGGAACTAATCATGCATTGTCACCTCATCATTGTCACAAGGTCCCACTAAATTATGTATCCAAGCTATCCATGACACATTATTAGAAAACCATCCTCTAACCATGAGAATCAACCAATGCATCAAACTATCAAAGAACTCAAAGTGCACATCATGAGCTCCTCAAAAGAAACCAAATAACCATGATCCTCAACCAACAAGATATACCACCATAAACAAATTAAAAATCCAAACCAATGAACATAAAGGATTTACTTATATATCCAATCATGTCATGCCAAAAATTCATGGCACCATGATCACATCCATGAATTGAGAAACTAACTCTCAAAGTGTCCAACCTGTCAACATAAAATAGTCAACCAAAATCCTCCACCATGACTATACCTAGTAACAACATCTCATCCCTTCTACATGAAGAAAAATTAATAAACCATGTGACTTATGGCATAGACAACCCAAATCCAAGTCACCATTGTAAATATGCATTAATAATGAAAGATCAATGGGCAAAGACAACCCAAAACCAAGCAATAAATGCAACCTATAAGTATAGACCACTTACAACATTGAACAACTTGTACACCCAACAAGTCATCATACATATACAAACTAAACATTGATAGCCATTTCATCATGAGACCAATTTGAAACATGAATTGAGTATACAATAACATCAAATCTTAAATCTCCAAACATAGAATGTCATAAGCTCATAATGCTACCAGAGTTAATATATGCCATAAACTATTTAGATTAATATATCACCAAATAAACCATGTCAAACCTACACCAAATCTAAACCAATGTGTAGAGCTCTTTAAGATCTTTTTGTTGACTACTCAAAGTCCAAAATCCAACTCTGTATGCCCAAGTTATGCCCTAATCTATGCTCAAAATAAAAAACATATTACTTTTGGAATCTTAAAACTTGACAAAATGTCAAAATTATAGAACCAAACCTACACCAAGTTGTAGTATTCTGAATTACTTTCCAATGCCTGTAAGAAGTCTAAAATTTGATATTTTGAGAGAAAGTTATCGTCATTTTACTAAGACAATCTTTTTATCATTTTCACCGCAATTTTTTTTGTGATAAAAATTCCATTAGGATTAAATTTGATGGCCATCACAGGCTAAAACTAAAAAACTTTTTAATTTCCTCTCAACATGGCCAAACTAGGGCATATTATATACCAAAATTTATGGAAACATCAACCCAAATCCAATGGTGAGGTCTATTTTAACCTAGGAGGCCACTTCTACAAGCTCCCCTAAAACCCTCATTTAAACGAAACATCCAAAAATTTCATTTGACCAATAATTCTACATGCCCAAAAACTACCAACATCCCATCATAATAGAAAATCCAAAACACTGAAATCTGCAATAAACAACTCATATATCTTGCCCTTTCTTTTATCCTTTCATGTATTTCCATGGATTCAATCTAGGGTTACAATAATAAAACCATAGCTTTGATACCACATGTAAGGAAACTTGCAACAAAGAATATATCCATTTCCACATAACCCATAATAGATATAAAATAAATATGCAATTAAAATCCACATGCAAGATAATAGACAATATACCCACAAAAAAGTGTGACACAAGATATACCCTGGGAAACCCTCATTGAGGGAAAAACCCAGCCTCCAAAAGCATCCATCACCATGTATTATTCAGAAAAAACACCATTGCAATAAAACTATGGAAGCGAAGCCTTCAAAGTCATAGCCACAACCAAGAAATCTTTGTTAACAAGCATGAATCCACACATCCCATGTCATGCTTCTAACCTTCACAAATGCTCCCTTGGCTAATCTGTCAAGCTTTGTCCCACTCGACTCTTTCCCTTTTTCTCTTCTATCTTTCTCACACAACAACTACCCTTATGGCTACTTATTTAGTAGCAAGTCTCACAAAACCACCAAGTGGTGTTACATAAACCATGTGCTACCTAACCCATTGAAATCTTTACATATTGCATGTCCATCTAGATGATCCAAGATACAACATTACATAATAAAATTTAAGCAATATTATGCAATGTGTTGAACAACTTAATAAAGAAAGAGTTGGATCTTGGTGTTGAACAACTTAATGGTAAGAACATTCCTAGACATCTCATTTCCCTTGAAAAATTATTTTATAGGCATGATGCATTTATCAGAAGGAAAAGGGGTAGTAAAGGGGAAAATTTTGGAGAATTTGAAGGAATGAATATTGGCATCGATTATAAATCTAAGATGGTTAATATTGGTAGAAATTTCTTAAATGAAGAAAGGACTAAGGCTAAAGGATTATTTTCTAAATACCAAGACATATTTGCTTGGGGATATGAGGACCTAAAGATATTTAGAAATGGTGAGTTCAAGCACAAGATTCCCCTCAAGCTTGAAGCCACTCCTTTCAAATAAAACTAGCCTAATTACAACCCAATGGTTTTAGATGCCATTTTTAGATAGGTTCACAAGATGCTAGAAGAAAGAATTATCTACCTCATACACCATTTGACTTGGATAGCCACCATTGTCCCTATCTAGAAAAGGAATAGGAAGATCAAAATTTGTGTGGACTTTAGAAATCTGAATCGGGCATCTCTAAAGGATAATTATGCCTTGCCCAACATGGATCATCTACTGCAAATAGTGACTAGATTATAAATGATGTACATGTTAGATGGCTTCTTGAGTTTCAACCAAATAGAGGTAGACCCAAAATATCAATTCAAAATAGTGTTCACTACCCCTTGGGGGACTTTTTCTTATAATAGAATTCCCTTTGGGCTCATTACTATTGGACCCACCTTTCAAAGGGCGATGAGCTCATCCTTTGTTAACTTCAAGGATAAGATTATCATCATATACTTAGACAATTTGATAGCCTTCTCCAAGAAAAAAGAAAATCATTTAAGAGACCTAGATAAAGTGTTGAGAAGATGTAGGGAGCACAAGATTTCACTTAATCCCAAGAAGTTTAATTTTTGTGTTACTGAAGGTAGATTGCTGGGTCATATAGTCTCCCAAGAAGGCATAAAGATTGACCCTAAGATTATTAGAGTCATCCAGCAATTGAATTTTCTAGCAAGTAAATCTAGAGTCAAGTCATTATTTGGACAGGTGAATTTTCTAAAGCACTTCATCCCTAATTTTTCTAAAATTACCAAATGCATAGTTGACATAATGAAGGGTAGCCAAATGTTAAAATGGAATGACTCTAGGAGAAGAGCTTTTGATCAGATCAAGGATTCCATAGCCAAAGCTCTCATTTTGGTCCACCTTTATTACACCAAATAATTTCTATTATATTTCTACACCTCATCTCACATATTATCTACAATACTCATGCAAGAAAATAAGGAAGGCATTCAAGCACCAAAAAAACATACTTATACAGTGGTAAGATCTCGAAAGAATTTAAGGTTTTACATCTTACACTCTCATTATGTTGTATATGTACCTAATTCGACTACCAAGTGTATACTAACCCAGCAAGAAATAGGATGTAACACTAGAGTAGCATGGATAGCCAAAGTTCAAGAGTATGATATCAAGATGAAGCCAAAAAAAATGGTACAAGGAAATGGCTTGTGCAAAGTGATTACAAAAAACTAGGACTCAAGTCAAGAAGAAGAATCATCAAGAGCATTAATAGTTAGTCTCCAAGACCCTTGGTTCTCAAATATTGCCTATTTTCTCACTTACAGAGATTTCCCTGATGGACTAACATACAAGAACAAAAGAAACCTCTAAACTAAATCAAGTAAGTATGTCATATATGATGACCAACTATACAAGAGAGCAAGTGATGGAACCTTCTTAAGATGTGTGGATAAGCCTCAACAAGAAAGATTGCTTCATACTTTTCACAATGAGGCCTGTGGTGGGCATTTCTTTTCTATAGTCACAACCTACAAGATTTTGAGGCAATGCTACTACTAGTCTAGTATGTTTGAGATGCTTATAAATGGGTGGCCAAATGCAATAAATGTAGGTTGTTTTCTAGCAAGCCTAAATTAGTTGCCCTCCCACTAAATCTAGTAGTAATAGAAGGCCCCTTTTAGCAGTGGGAATTGATTTTATTGGACCAATCAATCCTCCTTCTTCTACTAGTCACTTATACATTATCACTACTATAGAATACTTCACCAAAAGGGTGAAGGCAAAGTCTACCAAGAGAACTACTTATAAATTTATCTATGAGTTTATCAAAGAAAATATCCTGGTAAGATTTGGGGTTCTGTTAAAGTTTGTCATGGATAATGCTACATATTTTTCTTCTAAAAATATTATAGAATCCTACTATAACAATAGCATACACCTCAATCATTCATTAGATTACTTCTCTCAAGGGAATGGTCAAGTAAAATCAAGTAATAAAAACTTGATTAACATCATGAAGAAATTGGTTTTTGAAAATCAGAAGGATTGGCATTGTTGGTTTGATTTTTTGCAAGATAAAATTTCCCCAAGTTAGGTAAAAAAAATAAGAATTGAATCCATTAATGGTGAATATGGTTTTTGGTCTTTGGTCCTCTAGATTGTTTAGCCTTTAAAAATATTTGTGAAATCCTAGGTCTCATTCCTTGTAAAAATTTTGGGCACAAAACCTTTTAAAACAATTTGTGAATATTCCATGAAAAGTTCAAATCTTTCACGCCCTGTATGACCTTTTTCCTCTTAATGTATACCATCTGATCAACACAAGATCAATGGCAGTCACATTTTTGCTATCAAAAGATGCAAGTATGTTACCCTATGCAACATAGCAACTACCGCAAAATTGAAGGGCAGTGTCGTAAAATGGAGGTGCAATGATCAGAGATTGTATTGCATTAGAAGTATTTGATCATATTTTTCATGTCACACCTATCAAAATTGAAAAAGGGATCATAACAATGAAGTACAAAATGCATTATTAGAAATCAAATTTTTTTGATTGGTTGCCATATCACTATCAAAAAATTTGTGCACTTAACCGTTAGCAACATGAAACCTTCAAAAAAAATATAGAGGATAGTCACTTTTAAGTTTTTTGGTGACCATAAACTTCCCAAGTGGCATGGTGGATGTGTGGTTTTATTATTCTATCAGAAGCATTAATTTGAGTAATTATGATTTGACTTGCCTTTTATCTTTCGAGCACCAAGTTTTGATAAGACACCAAAGGTTGCTATGTCATTTTTGGGAAATTTGTGATCTTCACCATTAGCAACATAGTGCCTTGATGAAAAGTAATAATGTGGCAACATTTTAGAAAGGTGGGTCCTAGACACATGCTCCATCAGATATCAGTTATATAGTTTTTGGGACATGATGGCATCTAGTGGAATACATGTATGCACTAGGAAAAGTGAACGCACCAGAGGTCACTATGTTGTTGTTGTGAAAATTATGCATCTCGCCATTAGTGACATAGCACCCAGCCATTAAATAAACACTCAATGGGACCCAAAAAATGTGGCAATGTGACTAGGATGAGAATATGGTTTTATATGCTAGCTGTACAGGATATCCTCACATCATCAATAACCTGGACCCACACCCCACTCATAAGTCAGATAAAGGATTTTGATGGTCAGATCAATCTCAAATCTATGGATGTTGCTACATCACTATGGAAAGATGTGAATGTTTTACTCTATGCAACATAGCGACCAAGGGACCCACCACATCTTATGTAATTCATGCAGTTTCCACACCCCCAAATCGATCTCAAATCTATAGACATTGTTATCTCACTATGATGAGTTGCTCGAAGGTTATGAACAGTGACATAGTGACAAGGGCCCACCACATTACTCTTAAGTAATGCATCAAAGTGTCCTCCACATGGTCAAATAAAAATCAACAGTTATCACTATTTCACTATAGCAAGATGCTCACTCTTTATGTATAGCGAGGTAGCGGCTTGATGACATGTGTCCTCAGTCATCAGTGGGTCTAGACTGAAATACCAACAATGAAGGAACTATACACATGGAAAAATCTCATTGGGTTGACTACCAACATGTCAAGTGGAATGTGAGTTATCTCTACCTACATCCCTAGATCATAGGATTTTTTAAAAATCAACAATGTAAATTTGAATGTAGAAGGTGGTGCCAATATGTGCATTTATGAGGAATGAAAGCTTCACATGCAAAAGAAAAATAGATTATAATACAAAATATTTTCTCAGTTCCACCTCACACAAACAAAGATTTCAAGTCTTTCCTGAGTAAAAGCCATTACTGAGAAGGTTGTGTTGAGCTTGACAAGAGCGTGAAGTAGAATTTCATTGTTTGCAAAGATATTGCAGGATTACAAAAAGGAATGAGCAAAGACTCAAGTAAGTAATTATACTATAATATATGTAGTGTCTCAGTTCTACAAATTACAATAAAAAATGCCTTCAAAGAAGGTATTTTCTAGTTAAGATAATTATTTGGATAGGAATGTCCATGATGATTTGCTTGAGCTGCTCTCTAACTCCACTATTGAAACTGTACAAGTTAAAAAGCTTACTTCATTGAAACCTAGGTTGAGAATAGTAGATGGATCGTATGACAAGAGGAATTGGGTCCAGGATGCTCATACCTCTCAAATTGGTCTAGATTTGTTTATGAAATGGTTTTTAGAGAGGAACCTTTTTGCCCCACATGCCAATATTTGGAATTTTGATTTTGGAAAATCGGTGGTTCCTAGTGTTTTTATGGATTATGATTTTGAAGTTGTGCCAAAGAACTATGACCAACCCATTAGAGTAGTAAGAAGAACTAATGGTGAGGTCCTAATTATAGTCAACCCAAGTGAAATTAGGGAAGTTTCTAGTTTAGGGCCCCTCACTGATTATCATGTGCCCATTGATTTGAAAGGGTTAGAAAAGGAATACATATCCAAGGAGGATGTCATTAGGAAAGGTGCACTAAAGGCACATATAGGAAAAATTGGAACTTTGCTAGTGATAACAGTAGCTTCCAAGGAACCTTTCAAAAGGGCATACTTCAACACCAAGACTGTAGAGATATATAGGACCCTGTGCAGAGTTTTTGGGATAGATGAAGAGGAGTTTATGCTTGTGGATTTCATGTATATGGTTATTCAAATTTCATCTTTTGGTGTGGACATAATTTTTTATTTTGCTTCTTACTTAGCTGAGGAAATTCACAATGGACTGATTGGGATTACTAAGGGCAATGTGGAAAAACCTTTTGGCCATTATTCTTTATTGATGCATATGTTTTTGTTTAAAGGAGCAACATATTTTGGTAAAGAAATGGAGTTAAATAGAGAAGAGAATGGAGAAGCACTGCCAGTCCAATTATGGAGTGTAGATATGACTTGGGATGCAGAGAACACTAGCTTTGTCAGGTTTGACAGGTATTTCACTTCCAAGCTAAGATGCCTCTTATTGAGTGACAATCCCAAAATCCCTAGAGCACTAATGGGTCTCATTAGGCCTATGAACAATCCCAGTGGTTTGAAAGTTTCACATAATTGGGGAGGTTTCATCCCATACTCTATTTCTATTGTATTTAAAATTTATGGTTTTAAAGGAAGTCCTCATGTACTACCTTACCAAGTGCCCTTGAAGGTAGGAGTAGCTAAATTTTTGTGGCAATTGGGAGGACTAGAGGAAACCTTTTCATTGAAAAGATCAAGAGGGTCAATATTCCTCACTTGTACAATGGCCCACCATTTTTTAATCACAAAAGAGGGTTGGCTTTGTTAGAACAAAATTTTGGATCCTTACAAGATGGCTATTTCTCACCCTCATTTTTGTGATTCTAAGGGATTTTATCATTTTTCTTTGAGACAAAGAATTAAGCTTGGTAAAATTGAGCATAAATTATATTTTCTTAAAGACATAATAAGGAATGAGTACTCCTTGCAAGAGCAGGAGACTAGAAAGGAAAAGTGGAGAATCTTCTCTAAAGTTTTGGATTTCATTCATTGTTTTGATGCGGACTATAGTCCTTTGGACAATGCAATTACAAATGCAGATAAGATAAATAAACTTACGAATAATTTTTCTCAAATAATGGAAACAATAAATGAAAAGAAGCAATTCTTTATTAGATTTTACCCAGATAAGGCCAAGGAAGTAATGAGAAGATTGTGTTTTACTCCCAATATAGGGGTAGGTCAATTAACTCCAGAAAAGGTCAGGGTATACTGTTATTCAGAATAAAAGGACCACTATGGACAAAGGCAAACAAATAATTGAGTCCACTAGTGATGTCTTGGAAGAGAGGCCTCCTAAGCCCTCCCTTAAAAGGAAAATAATAATAAGGGAAGAGGATCCTCATGTTGAGGAATACTCACCCTCATAGACCCCTATGAGAATCGAAGAAGAACAGCTCAATGAAGAGAAAATTGAACAATTGGGATCCCAAGGCGAAGTTTTTGTTACACAATTAGAAATAGATGAAGGAGATCCCCAGGAGCCTATAGTGCCAAGTTTTGAGTTGACAGTTGCAAATTATAGAGGAAGGGAATGAGACCCTATGTTGGAACAAGCAAGTCAACAATTTTTATCAGATGACAATTTTGTCAAATCTAGAGCTTTCTGGCAATTTTCATGGAGAACTAACATGAGAAAATTTGAAGAAAGATGCAACAAGTTGAGAATAGAGCATCCTGAGCTAGAGGAGGTAGCCCTACAAAATCAAATAAAGGAACAGATGATTCAAGAGTTCCAAAACATAACCCCTGAAGAGGGGAGGAAAATGGTAAAGGCTTCAAATATTTTATTGTTACCCAATTGGGATATACTTGATGCATTAATTTTTAATTCTATTTCAAATAAGTTGGAATTACAAGACCCCAGTAAAAAGGATTTTGTAGGGACTTCATTTAGTGAAGATCAAGCTGCTATGGTTATGTGCTCATTTAGAAGGGGATCTAGGGTTGTTTCATCATAGCTAGATGACTCAAAATTAATAGGAAATATCATTGTGAGGAGAGTGGTTGATACCTTTCATGTGCAAGTTGCATACTGGAATGTAGATTTATCTCAATTTGTTTTGGCCACAACTAAAAAGGAAGAAAGGGCCATGTTTGAATTGCAAAGTAAGTATGAAACAATTATGGAAGCCTACAATAAAGAATTTTTAAAGAGGATTGAACTTGAGAATAAATTAATGGGGAGATCTACAAGACCTAGAATACATATCATCGCCCTCCACTAGAGCCTTTTAAATCCACTCCTCTTATAAAAATGCTAGACACCCCATAGAGGCTTCAATATTTTATAGCAGGAGATTTTGAGGAAGAAAAAAGTAAACTTTGGGCATTACATGTTGAGATGGAAGTGCAATATGAGGATAAACTTAGGAAGACTCTAATGTACCTGGTAGATAAAATTTAATGGTCCCTATTTTATGACCAGTTGGCAAAAGTAATAAGTATATGGGAGGAATTTAAAACCAATGATGAAGCCCTGAAGCTTATTGTTAATAAGTGGGGAAAGAGAAAGAAAGAAATTACTTTTTTATGTTATTCTATTATAAGGTCTTCCCATGACCATATTGAAAAGACATATGATATTGTTAATGATTTGTCAGATTTTGATAATAAAAGGGTTGCTTTGCAACTAAAGGTTGTTTCTTATTTAAGATAATACGAGAATCAAAAAATTGATTTGTTTCCTTGTGTGTTGGATAGAAAGAATAAATTAAAGAATAAGGATGAATGGGCTAAGGAATTGGATGACATGTTATGCTTGAGGATCAATAAGGTTATAAATGAAAAAGGGCATGCTTGGTGGGCCACCATGATAGAGGAATTGGTGAAAGTCCAGTTATTTTTTAATTCTTTGAAACAAGAATTTGTTAGTATTGATAATGAGGCAGCAAAATGATATTTTACAATTCAACTATCCAGATGATGCACAATTTGACACATGAATGATAGATATTGCTTTTGGTGAGTAGTTTGAAGAAGTTGAAACTAATAGTGATGAGGTGCAAGATGATGAGATTCAAATCATTGATGCCACTACACAAGGCCAACAAGAAGAAGAAAATAAAGGTGGCCAATCAGTTTCCATTTTAGGCCTAGAAATTCAAGATGTTGACACAACTAAGGAAAGGGTAAAATTAAAAGTAACTTTGATAGTATAGTATGAAGATAGTGAAAACCCATGGGTTGAGATTAATTTGCAATCATCAGAATGGATTTCATCATTGGCAGGCATAGCAAGTGTATATGTAGAAGAATTAGAATAGCAACCAATTAGAAAATCATCACTATAAAAGGATGTAATAGAAAGGGACCCTCAAAAAGAATGATTGATGTATAAATCTTTCTGTTACTCATAATTTGTCTCTTTGTGATAGGTGTATGTAAATATCTCTTGTAATAGATACCTATCAGTTCTCTATGCCTGAAGCTTGTTGCATCTCATATTATATAAGTGTGATTCTAGGGCTAGAGAAGGGTCCAATTTCCAATACATTTTTAGTTTCATACTTAGGATGTTTTTGGTCCAATCTTTGAGAGAAAAAACTTTATAATGTATCTTCTCTACAAGTTTTCTAAGAATACACTAATATGGAATGATCTTTTTGTTTCTTTCTAAGGTCATTCTGAGTTTACTACAATTGCATACAATTTTGAAAGAAAATTAATACAAATTTTGAGTTGTCCCCATATTAGTTCTTATTGAATTTTGTCTCCTTTGTTGTTACTTGGTTATTTTGAGATTATGTGAGTAAATCTTGCTCAATTGAATGTAATTCATTTAGATTATATGTCAACTCCTTACTGCTATTAATTCAATGAATTATGTAAATTCTTTGATAGTTTTGATGGGATTGTCATGATAATAGATAGGATATCTATAAGAATGAACCTCAATAAGAATTGCTGATAATATTTGTTGTAAAGCAACAAATCAGATCCATAAAATTGCAATAGACTCTGAGTCCCAATGGAATAGGCACTGATCTTGTTAATTCAATTTGTAGATAAGTATACCATAAAGAAGTTTCAAATTTAAAATCACAATCAGCTTTATTTTACTTTTCTTGAAGATTTTCAAAGATGGTCAGCACTTGTTTGCATGGAATGTTTTAGCCTTAGTTAGCCACTATTACTGTGAACATTTGCAAATCTATACAAGAATTTTGACCAAATCTTCTATATGGGATGTGTTTTATCTAAAATTCCAAAATCATGAATGTGTTTGAGGATATGAGATGAGAATTATAATGAAACTAAAATAATTCTCATACAGTAGCTTTTAGCCTTGAATCATCCCTTGGGTATACCCACCTTGGTTTTGCAGAGCTAAAGAGTAGAAAACCATCCTTGGTTTTGTTGAAGTTGGGTCCAAATGGTTTGCATATGTAATTTTTAATAGGAATTGGCTAATCTTTAGGTTGTGTGAGTAATATCAATTTGGTATTGAACCTTTTTTTCTTCAATAGTTTTAAAATAGTAACAAAATGGCAACTCTACTAGGGAGTTGTCCAAGACATCTATGAAAAGTACTGCAGTTTCTTTGGTCATGTTGTATATGTGTGTGTTAGTCTATTTAGTATTACTCATGGTTATAAGGGGGGTGTTTTAGTGACAAACCTTGATAATTTCAATAGAAAGAAAGAAAAACCCAAATACCACAGAGATACACTAATGTATCCAGCCTTTCCAAGTGTCTTATGTAACAAGCAAGAGTTGAAGTCTTATAATCTCAGTGATTGGTCCATCTATCTCAGATATTTCCATTTTAATTTGTGTATTTTCTTTGAAGTTAGGAATAATTTGAATTGTGTATTTTCCCAAGAAAAGGGTGGCAACTCAATCAAGGTTTTGAAGCTAGTGCTTATTTGATATATAGTAAAATGGCTGACAAAAGAAAAAAACATAGGAGCTTATACAAGAGCCAATCCTGATGTACCAATGTATACTTATTTACCTAAAGGTGGTAGGAAGAACTTGAATAAGAAAAGGGTAGATCCAAATCCCACCTGGAAACCCAGATGTAGTGTATCAGTTAGCTCCTAGTATCAACCAGTGATAGGGAGAGATTCTTCTTCACTCAGCTTTGAATCAGAAACCATAAGACTCTTAGGAGGGATATTTAGTACCCTAGGACCAGATGAAAGAAAATATCAAGATAAGGATATGTCACTAGTAGGGAATATATCCCCTAGACTAGATCTCATAGCTGAAATGCATCATAGGATAGGACTCAAGAGTTCATTTGGAGATCCTTCTAATCCTAAGATAGTCCCATATACTAAACCCAATGTTATAGATCTAGATGACCCTATTAACTCAGAAGCTACTTTTGTAGATCCTGTAGAAGTATAATCAAAGATAGGATTTCTAAAGAAATGGGTTGCTAAGGAAGAAGCTAAGCATATTCATCTAGAAAAGGAGAAGAAGAAAGCCACCCTGGATGCTATAATAGAAAGAGACACTCTACTTAGAAGGATGGCTACCTTGAAAGAAAAAAATAAAAAGTTAGAAGCAAAAATGACAACCCTCCATGCTGATGTCTTTGGAGATGTAGACAGTGTAAGAGCTAAAGTTCAAGAACAAGAAAAACTCCTAAGTCAAAAGCAAGAGCCAGTTATTACTCAAGTCCAAGATTATAAACCTATCCAAATAGATCCTATAGAACCCATTGTGAAAGCTACAGATAAAGGAAAGGGTAAAGCTATAGGAATCCAAATAAATGAACCTCAAGCTCAACCAAGCAAACCCATAAAACCTTCCATGTCAAAATTAGATCTAGATCTGGAGAATGCTAGAAACGAGAAGGAAGATCTTGCAAAAGAACTTGAGAAGGTGGAGAATGAAGCTCAAGCTATAGAAACTAGGAGAAAAATTAAGTTCATAAAACCTAATTCTACATTGGCTTCATGGCCAAATCTCTCCACCCCATCTACAATTTTTGTACTTGCTAGTGGTCCAATGATTTCAATTTAGGGGGTATCTCAATCTAATTTTACCTCATCATCCACCATTAGTACTCAAGTCCCTTTTGTTCAGCCTCAACAATCCCAAAATGTTGTCCTTAACCAAGCCAACATAGCAGGCACCTCAAATGTTGCTGGGTTTTAGAAGAAACCTACATAAATGGAAAAAATATAAGAAAATTTCATTTGTAGGTATCCCTCATGCTCCACATCCCATATCTTTTGATTTAAGAGATAAATTTATTAAGTTCTCTAGAAATGATGTTGTCACTGGTGAGGAACACCTGAGAATTTCACAGATATGCTGAATGATTATGAAGTTGAACATGAGGATGTGGTCATGAAATTGTTTGATCATTCACTAACTGGGGATGCAAGGGATTCACTTAGAAGGTTACTTAATGATAGTATTACCTCATGGAGTGACTTGGAAAAATTGTTCAGAGCAGTATGGAGATAATACCAATGCAAGGTTCATGTTAAATGAATTCAACAATATAAAAAAGAATCCTAATGAGTCCACTTTTGATTTCAATTTACAATTCCATAATGGTATGTACAAATTGTTTCAAGTTATGGGATTGAATGAGGATGTTTGTCTCACAGAATATTTTAATTTTTTTGATAGCAAAATTGCTTATCAGTTGAGGGAGAAGAATCCTAAAACTTTAAGGGATGGCTATAAGGTTGTAGTAAATATAGAGAATAATAGGAAAGCATCTAGAAAACTTGGTAGGAGAGATGATCCAAAGCTATTCAATTCCAAGAATAACAACAAAAGGGAGGTTGATAAAACTCCTACAGGAAAGAAGCCAGAAGAACCAACAATAGGCCAGGTGTTGGAATTGCTAAAAAAGATGAATCCTACTAGTTTCAATACCCATAAGCCAAATATTTTTGAGAAAACCCCTGTGAATAATAGCAATTTCAATAGACAACCTAGAATGTAGAATTACCCTTATACCACCCAATGGAAGGCTGGCAAGCTAATCCCTAACCAAACCCAAAATGTAAAAGATAAGGATACACCAGATCCTCTACAAATAAGTTCAATAAATATGAATGATAATGTGCCATGGTGTATTATTTTTCAATCACCTCACTCTACAAAATATTGTGCAATTACTCAATCATTTTCTTTTGATCATAATTTACAAACTGAGGAGGAGGAAGAAGAAAAGAGACATGATGATGTAAGTTATAATATGGTAAGCATGTGTAATGATGGTGTGGATTCTAATTTGGAAGAAACAGAAAGTGATCTAGAGAATAAGAAAATTGCTTATCAATTACATCATCAACAAATCTTCTTAGGCAATGAAGGCTCTGACAAAGATCAAGTATGTGTTACATCTTCTGAAGTTGGTCATGTGAATTTGAGAATTCCTTCTAAGGAGGAAATTGTTAGGATCATTATAGAAATGATCTCCCAAGTACATAGCAATTACAACTTGAGAAATAGAATAGTTAACAATGATATTGGGAAGCCTTCTGGTATATTCATAAAAAATATCACACATAAGATGAAAGATGAGAACAAGAAGGCTAATGTAGAGATAGTCAAGGTTAAAGATATTAAAACTAAGAAGTGGGAACCTAAGAAGAAAGTACAGTTCCAAGTAAATGAGAAAGAAAAAGTAGTTGTCCAAGAGAAGGGATTAAGATCTAATAATGTCAAGAAAATAATAGTTTCTACTGCTCAGAAGGTTCCTACTCCAAGTATGATTATGAAACCCACTGTGTCTAATCCTATTGACATGATATCCATGTTGTCACAAATTACTATTAAGATACCCTTGTCTGAACTCTTTAGAATTGAAGAGCATAAGAGTAAAGCCTTGTCATGGTTGGGAGGGATAGGAAATAGTAATAATAATGTAGAAAAAAATGCTACCAAAAAGACCCCCTTAGTAATAGAAGATAATGGTATCATGTCCCAAATTCCCCAAATGTTCTTGGATGACTCATCACTAGCATACATAGAAGATATTGACCCATTTTTTCTCAGTCTAATTATAAAAGGAAAGACCCTAAAAAATTGCATGATAGACTTAGGAACTTCTAACACCATCATGCCTTTCAAAGTAATGGAAGCCTTAGGGTTGAAAGTAGATACTAAGCAAGGAAAATGCAGAGGTATGGATGCTAAAGAAGTCCCAGTCATCGGTACTATAAATGTTTTTCCATTTAAGCTAGTTGCATATCCTAAGGTAGAGTTGACCATGTCAGTCCTTGTAGTTGATATACCTCTACACTATGGAATGTTGCTTTCTAGAAAATGGAGTGTTGCTATGGGAGGTAGCCTACAATGTGACTTAACTTATGCAACTTTTCACATAGGTGATAAGACTATTAAAGTAGATAGAGAGCCAAGGGTTTGTCATATCTTGGGTGAAGAAATTGATAAATATGCTACTTGCTTTTTAGATACTAGTGTGAATGCATTCAAAGTTGGATTGATTATTTAAGAAGTTGAGAAATTGCCTGATGTTATTGAACATGAAGTTGATTATTGTATGGACTCACCAATATTATGGACAATGTTCTTTGATGGGGCAAGTTCTAAAGAAGGTGTAGGGGCAAGGGTAGTTTTTGTTTCTCCAAAGAAAAACACTTTCAGATATTCTTTTGCCTTGAATTTTTCATGTACTAATAATATAGTTGAGTATGAAGCCTTGTTGTTAGGGTTCAAAGTTGCTACCCACCACTGGATCAAGAAGTTGCATGTTATAGGTGATTCTAAATTGATTCTCATAGATAAAGGGATCATATGCTTCTAAGAATAGAAGGTTGAAATAGTATAGAAATGTTGTTTGGGATCAGATTGAATTTTTTGATGCATTTGGTATATCATGGAGAGATAGAACTCAGAATAAGATGGCTAACTTATTATCAAATGTAGTGATTAAACCTTAGGAGATATCATTTGTAGGAATATCACAAATTGAAGTTCAAAATAGGCCATTAGTACCTGACAATATTGAGCATTGGCAAGTCTTTGAAGATAATAAAGACATTGTGAATTTCTTGCTAAATGAAGATAAATACCATGGACAAGAGTTGGACTATACTAATTTGGTTCAAACCATAAATGGGAAGGAAACAATTTTTGGTCAAGAGGTTATAGAATTAAAAACTAATTAAGTACTTAAAGGTTTGGTTGTTTTGGAGAACATGTTTGATAACCAAGATAGGGTTCGGCCTGGTGCTAAAGATTGTAAACCTCAAGAGCTAGAAGAGATAAATTTGGGTACTACTGAGGCCCCTTAGAAAGTTTATATTGGCCAAAATTTGTCATCTAAAATTAGAAAGCCTTTGATTGACTTATTGAGAAAATATAGGCATGTCTTGGCATGGTCATATGATGACCTAAAAGCTTACAGAGAAGATCTTTTTCAACATGTCATACCTTTGAAGGAAAATGTAAAACCTTCTAGGCAGAAATAGAGACCAGTTAATCCCACTCTAGCCCCTAAAATGCAAGAGGAATTAGTGAAGTTAAGGGATGGGGGAATAATTAAACCTATTAAAAATTCCACTTGGGTCTCTAATTTAGTACCTGTCAAGAAAAAGAATGGAGATATTAGATTGTGTGTAGATTTCAAAAATTTGAACATTGCTTCCCTAAAAGATAATTATGGGTTACCAAATATGGAATCTATGTTGCAGCAGATAACAGGGTCTGAACTTATGTCTATGATGGATGGATTCTCAGGATATAATTAGGTCTTGGTGAAAGAAGAAGAGTAGTTCAAGACAACATTCACAACTCCATGAGAAATTTATGTATATGTGAGGATGCCTTTTGGATTGATTAATACTAGTGCCACTTTTCAAAGAGCCATGGATATGGCTTTCCATGAGTACATAAATAAGTTTATGGTTGTGTACCAAGATGACCTCATTGCCTATTCTAAAAGTGTTGAGGACTTCTATAGGAATTTGGAAAATATTTTTATTAAAGCATTGGAATATGGAGTGTCATTAAACCCTAAGAAGTGTGCATTTGGGGTAACTAAAGGCAAGTTATTGGGACATATAGTATCAAAGGATGGAGTGAAAATAGATCCTAAAAGAGTAGCAACCATTGATAAAGTCCCTAAGCCAAAGAATGTGAAAGGAATCCAATATTTCTTTAGGCAAGTTAATTTTCTAAGGAGAATTATTATAAATTTTGCTGAGATTAGTAGACCTATTTCTAAAATTCTCAAGAAAGGGGCTACTATTAACTGGGATGGTGAACCTTCATAGGCATTTCAAGATATTAAGACTTCTATAAAGAATGCCCCAGTCCTAAGGACCCCTAACTACACTAAGCCAATGTGTATATTTTCTTTTGCATCTTTACACACTGTAGTTGTAGTTTTGTTGTAAAAGAATGAGGAAGGATATGAAAAACCCATTACTTTCTTTAGTAAGTCATTGTAGCCTACTGAAATAAAATATGAGATAATTGAGAAACAAGCATATGCTTTAGTAAAGGCTATTAAGGCATTCAGATGCTCTACTTGATAGGAGCTATTGTCATTGTATTTGTGCCTAGTGCTGTTGTAAAGGATATTTTTTTTCAAAAAGAAATATCAGGAAGAAGGTGTGGGTGGATCAATAGGTTCCAAGAGTTTAACATTGAGATACAGATAAAAAAACATGTAAGAGGTCAAGGTTTAGCTAAACTCATGGCTCAATCTAATTTGGATGCTAATCAAATAAATATGGTAATAGGTTACCTCAAATTTGATTTATGTCACATGGATCACTGTGACTAGTATGCTTATGTTATCCCATATCTACAACATATGGAAGCTCCACCTTATTTGATTAAAAATGAGAAGAGGAGCACTAAATTACAAGCCATTAGGTACATAATTATCCAAGGTAGCTTATGGTGGATAAATTTTGAGGGAATATTACTTAAATGTGTTGATGAAGAAAAGGCTAAAGAAGTCCTAAGTGAAATGCATTTTGGAGTGTGTGGGGGACATTATATGGCCAAAACAACTACACACAAGGTGATGAGAGCTAGATTCTGGTGGCCATCCCTTTTTAAAGATGCTCAAACCATGGTTAGGAAATGTGATGCCTGTCAAAGGTTTGTTGGAAAACTAAAATTCTCAGGTAATACTCCACTAAAACCAGTTGAAGTCCAAGCACCTTTTCAGTAATGGGGTATGGATTTCATAGGTGAGATCTCTCCTAAATCTAGCACTGGTTATTCCTAGATTTTAGTTGCTACTAATTATTTCACAAAGTGGGTAGAATCCATCCCTACAAGAAATGCAACTAGTAAAGTTGTCAAAAAAATTTGATAAATAATATTATTTCTAGGTTTGGTTCCCCTTAGAGAATTGTAATAGATAATGCAATGTGCTTTAGGTCTGAGCTATTCATAAAATTTTGTGACAAGTATGGAATTAAAAGATCAACATCCTTGCCATATCATCCACAAGGAAATGGACAAGTTGAATCCACAAATAAAATCTTGTTAAAAGTCATTAAGAGGGCCTTGGATGATAACAAGAAGGCATGGGATTCCAAGTTGCAACTAGCAATATGGGCTGATAGAGTGACTGTGGAGAAGGCCATTGGAGTAGCCCCATTTGATCTAGTATATGGAATTCAAGCAAGGATGCCTTAGAATAACTTGGTACGACTCTACAATTACATCCAGTTGTATGATGAAGATATTACAGATGACATGCAAGAGAGGCTAGATAAGCTTATAGGATTAGTAGAAACAAGAAAAGAAGCATCTTTTAAGAATCAAAAGCTGCAACTACAAGTTAAGACATTATATGATAAAAGGAAAATGAGTAAAAAGTTTGAAGATAGAGATTTAGTCCTTATGTGGAATGGCAGAATTGAGGATAAAGGAAAACATGGTAAGTTTGATCCTATTTGGTTAGGTCCCTATATGATTCAAAACACTTGGGGAGAAGACTCTTATGTTCTGAAAGAACAAATTTGTCTAAGGCAAAGGCAAGTAATTTTTAAGAAGAAATATTATTTCTATCCTTTTGTATGTTAATCCAAAAGCCTATCCAGGGAATTTAAAGCACATTCTTGCAAGAGTAAGCATTTCACGACTTGTATTGCAAATTCAAAAGCCCTTAATTTTTGTTGCAATGCATTTCCATACATGAAACACTGAATTTAAAGCTTGTCCAAGGAATTTGAAGCTATTTTAGAACAAAAGAGATTAGTACATACTTGCATCACGAGTATTAAAGCCTCAAAGAATTGGGGGATTTTCCTCAAGTTTGAAAGACTTTTACATCCTTGCATTTTTTTATTCTCAAAGAGGTATGTCTTCCTCTATGAAATCTTTTCTTCTTCATTGTGCAAACACCTAGGGCTTTTTAGATCTTTTTGTTTTGTTGTTTATGTATGTATTTATGTTAGTCACTACACATCATTTTCATATTTGTAGAGTTCTATTTGAGAGTATAATTTTAAAAAATAATACAAGTTCTTCAACTAATTGAAATGCAAGATCTTCCCTTAAAGAAAGAACTTTAAGCATGCATATTTTCCCCACTTGTAAATGGAAACTAAACCCCCATTTGTAAGTATATTTCCAAGTGCAAATGAGGTTTCTTTCCAATATGCAATTGGGATTTAACTTGGTTACCAAGCGGAATCCTACTGTCCTAGACATATTATTGCTAGAAACATTTTTTGGGGAATTCTTGATTTAAAAAAGATGGAGCTATGGCTTGTTAATAGTCTCATTTTTATTAAAAACTAGAGTCATCATCGACTATAGCTGCTATGATCTCTTCTTACAAAAAATTTCTAGAAAACATCCTCCTCCAACTATCCACTTAAATTAGATATTTGCAAGGAAAGGTCCTAGACTCATAGTCAAACAATTACCTTAATAAATTGTTGTAAAGATTTTTGATGGTCCATCTCTATCAATTTTAAGGCACATTGGGTGTCACAATAGTCCTATTTGGGGTGCCTTGCACCTTTATTTCAATGTTTAAACAAACTCAGTTGGTCACTTTGGCCCTCCTTCCCTTAAGTTTTTGAGGCATTGATGCTCTGTGAATAGTTAAGCTCTATCATTTTTGCATTAGGGTTACTCTCTAAAGTGTCATATTTGGAAGTCTACGATGGATGGAGTACTAGTCAAAATTTTCAATATTCTCATCCTAGCTAAAATTTAAGGAGAAAGTACTTCGTATTTGTAAAGAACATGGGAAAACATTTGGTCCTTAATATGGTTATACACAACCTCTACCTCTATAGAGTTATATGGTGAACATACATTGTGCCTAGGCCCATGTTTTGTTGTTAGTTTGATCCTAGCCGTAAGATTTCCCTTTCTATCTTAGAAATAATAATGTGATAAAAAAAAATATTGGATCAAGAATTTGTTTGTAGAGAATAAGGGGTAGTACTAAATCCTTCACATGGCTTCTTTTGACCCTCTACTCTCGGTGCAACCCTTTGATGATGTACTAAGATTGATTTATGTTCATGAGTTTTATAATTTTAATAGTATGAAAGTCAACCATGAACAATGGATCTGACCTTAATCATCATAATTTTAAGATGGTAAGAAAATCAATATAAAATGAACTCAAATGACTACTTCCATGTATAAGATTGTATCTTTGAATGTGGAGAATCCTTGGCCATTGCAACAATTTTTAAGATTTGAACTATCATGACATTTAAATTTGTGTGATATAAGTTTTGGGCTCAAAATACTACTTATTGACATTTTGAACTTGGAAATAAGCCTCAAAAGTCATCTAAAATTGATAATGTGAAAATAATTGTAAGCCTTACTTGAACCAAATTTTAAAAAGAAAAAATTATAAATGCAATTAGGAAAGTTCCTCAGCACCTAATAAAGATTTACAACATTAAGTCTCAAAAGCCATCTATAATTGTTACTATGAAAATTAATGTAAGTCTTACTTAAATCAAATTAAAAATTATACATCTTCCATAAGGTTCTAACTCAACCATTATCTCTATTATACAACCTTCCCAACCCTATAGGAATGTTGCCATGATATTCTAATCAAAACTCTAAGGTGGATGGTAATAAAAAAAAGTGATCTATAGATTACATTGGAAACACATGGGACTATCAAATCACTCATCTTACAATAAGCACCATTCCTAGTCCTCCCACTAATTAAAAAAATTGAGCCAAAACCTACCAATACAGAGTGAGATTTAAATTTGATTTCAAAGTATTTGCATTTTTCAAGTGTACACCATGTATACACTATAAAAAACTCATTTCCATAACCATGGTTTCACTTGAAAGGTTTTGAGGGCTTCTTACAAGAAACATTCATAACATATTTGTGCTTCATAAATCTTGATTGTAGTAAAAGAACCTACATTTTTTTTTTCAATGTTCAATTGCCCCACTCTTAAGCCTTTCCATTTGAGCTTGTAAACAAACAAAGATTTTTCGTCCATCAGAGAAACACTCCTAGATAGAGGAAGCATTTCTTGAAAATGAGATTATATTTGATGAGATACAATAGTTTGAGAAAATGGGGGAAGGGCTCCATATGATTAGCTGAAATTCCCCCAATACTTTGATTCCATTACTATGTAAGTCTTGTCATTGATCAAATTCAATCCCTTTTTAGTAATACATTAAATACTATATGATCTCTATACCATAGAATCCTTGTTTACTTTACTATATAAAGTGTAGAATCGTGAATTTGGATTTGGATGGTAATTCATGTTTAAAGATCAATATTTAATTATTTTTATACGTCATACACAAAGAATTAAAATATTGAATTGGAATTTTTCAAAATTAATTGACATGGAGGAAATCATTATGCATGATGTTGTCTAGTATTGTTTGGTATATTTCCTCACAATGTGAAGGTTGGGCAAAAAGGCATTACTTCCAATGGACATTTTTGGGAGTTTGTGGAAAGTAGCAAAAAGAACAGAATGAGTAGTTTTGTATATGGAAGAGTGCATTAAAGTTATAAAAATAGTTGAAGCAGACATTAATGATCATTTTTTGTATTTTTTTAGCCACCCAAAATAGTTATTTTTAGAGAATCTAGAGAATTAATCATCAATTTTATATTTTTGACCATCCAAAATAGTCTACTTTTTGAGAATTGAGAGAAGGGTTGGTTGAAGTACAAATGATCACCATTGGTCAAGCATACACATTTTTTCATTTTATAGGTAGGTATTTTGTACTAATCAGCTACCTTTGCATGGTTCGTCACAGATCTGAGAGAGAACGGATGCATTAGGTTAGTTGTATTACGTGCTTGTTGCACACGTATGTGGAAGATGGTGATTCCCCACACAAAAGATAAGAGTAGTCTAAATAGTTTTATAATGTGATTATTATGATTTTACTAAGTGAGAATTATATTTTATTGATACCTAAATACTAGTATATTGTTATGATTGTGTGAATGTTATGGAGTCCAATAATAAAATGAGGTAAATTTTAGTACCCTATTGTACTAATTGCTGATGTTATATTATGAATTTGGTATTAAATTGAACTTAAAGAATATGGTACTAATGGACCTCCTTTTATCATCATCAATGAAGTATATCATGGATGTAATATTGATTTAGTTCTAAATTGTCATTTTCTTCTTTCTATTGAATCAAAACTTTGCATAGTGTAGAATATTATGGAATGTTAAGGAAATAGGTGTGAATTGTGATAAATTTGTAATATCCATATATTCCTACAAATCCTTTTCTCACATCATGTAAAAATCATCAAATCATGATACATTTGTGTGTAGCACCAAGATTGTTCCTTCTTTGTTCAAAATTTTGTTTATCCATATTGTGGTAGAGAACCTTTAACTTTGAGCATGTTGTAATTCCTATGTTTGAATAGTGATAGCTTTCTATTTCTATAACTACTTTGTGTGGATCAAAAGCGTGCTTCATTTTGAACTAGTCTTTCATGATGAATCAATCCTTCTCTTATACATTGCATAAGCCTCTGAATAATCTTTGTTACTTTCCTCTCTCCCTCTTAAATAATGAAGCTAGACGAATCGCTAATCAATTGTAAGACTACAAGTTTTTCCTCTTTATTGTGACCTACAAGCATCAGCATATTGGAGGGATTCTACCCTTGTTTATAAATAGATATAATTTCATATTTTTAAAAAAAATAGTTCTAGAATTAATGATTAATAGAATTCAGGTCCAAATTTTATGTGCATTTGGGAATCCTTTACAATCTCCACTTAGAGAAAAATACTTATTTTTCCATTTTTGTTCCCTACTGCAAGTCATTGGTTACACCTAACATAACCTCAAGTTCACCAAATATGACTTCTTTTGTAATTCTATCACCAATAGCCCCCACAATCTGAGCAAAGACTTGTTTCTTGGTAATAACACTCAAGTCATCTCTAGGGAAAAACTATGTAAGACCACGTGCTTGTCCTCAAGGTACAAGAGTAAATTTTTGAACTAGATCATGTCTAAGGGTCATTGTGTTGACCTTGTAATAGTTACCAAAACAAGATTTAGTTACCTCTAAGACACACATTGATATCATATATTATTGCAAATTAGACTTCCAATTTGTGGTCCATACACATGTGAAGGGTCTACATAAAAGCATACAATACAGTACCAATAGATGTTTAGTTTTGTGTACTTATACACAAATTACATGTCCAACTTCATGGTAAGCTACCAAACTCTTAGTCTTTCCATTAGTCATTGATGTGCCCTTCATAAGCCATAATATTTTCTATTGCATCATCTATTTCCTTACTTGATATGTATTGTTTTTCTCATCTTCTAGCAAGAATTGTTGCTTCATTCAAGAGGTTTGCAAGAGCAGCACTAATGTAGAGTACTCACACCAAAAGCTTGGTAGAACCCAACTCCAAAACTTAAGGTAACTTACCTTTCCCAATATTCTAGAGCCCTTCAAGATTCCTCCCAATTTTTTTCAGCATAATGCAAAATTCCTACACAAATTTGCAGTTTCAACACATCTTTCCCTATTAATGATTCTAGGGATCAACAATGGTAAAATGGCTCAAACTGCAAAATGGACTAAAATATATTCCTTGGGTCAAGCTAACACCTAGGACCTTTCAAGGAACACTCAAGGGTTAGACTTCTGTAATTACTTGACTCCCCCAACTTCTACCTTGTAAACTTTCTTTTAGGAGGCCTAATTTGCCTTGTAGCCTTTTTTAAGGTTTTAGGATAGTAAATTGGTTTTTCTCCACTAGACTTGGAAAAAAAACTAGGTTTTCATATACCCTTTTGGAAGTTACACAAATCCTCAAAGCACCAACTCTCCAACCTACTCCAACACCCCTAAACCTACGCAAGCCTCATAGACCTAATTGGCTGAATCAAGCCTGGATAACTTGGAAATGAGAAAGGACGGGTACTTAGGACTACTTTTTTGTTGTAGGAGGTCTTACCTAACCTTTTTCACAAATAAATGGCCACTCACCAAGTTCTAGGGCTCCATTCCAAGTTATGTCCACAAAATCAATGCTTCATGGTTGAATGCATAGTAATTTCCAGTTTAGGGCACATTCATAGAACCCCTAAATTGTCTAAGAAAAATCTATAACTTTGAAATCTGAAAATACATACTTAACCTTTAAAATCCTAGAAGGCCATAAAAAAACAACTATAGAATTGCAGGTTAGGGCCACATCTTGCTTGAAACCCTTAATTTAAGAGTTTTTGAACCTATTAGCAATGAAAATGCTCTAACTTTCTTTAGACTAAACCACTCAAAATGAAATAAAATTCAATGTAATCTAGACTCAAAAAACTTTCAAATCATACAATTGGATTTGGTATCCCAATTTGTACAATTTTGTACAACACCAAAATTCTCAAAAAATCCATATATTTGGTCTCAAAAACTTGTTGAATGTACACCTACTTATGCCACTAACTTCATAGAGGGTATTAGCATCCAAATAAATTATCCCTAATTGATACCTAGTTTTTTGATTAGTTACAAGACCAATTGTAATGATTTTGCAAAATTTGTCAAAATTGACAAAAAGTTGTGAGCAACTTTTCTTGCAAAATGTAATTTTTCCCCTATTGTGTCCTAGAAATTAATCACCTAGATATTTGCAACACTTAGGACTTAAATAAGGTGTAATGACTGAAAAAACACACCTAGAGTCAATTTATTGACTAAAACAACTATTGTCACAAAAAATTTCACCCTTGTCCAAAGTCTTTACCTAAGGACAATCATGTGAAACATGGAAACAACCTCCAAGCTATGGGACTTGAACTATGAGGTTGATTCTCTAGAGAAGGTCAGCTTCCTTTACTATTCGGGTGCACATAACTACACTTGGAGAGGAAAAGGGAGAAGGAATGCATGAAATCAAATTTACCTATTATAACCTAAGGGGTGATGCACCAAAATAGAGTGTTTAACCTTACCTCTACCCATAAATGCACAATTAACCAATTATAACTTCAAAGAATACAAATTTAGATTTTTCTTAATTCAACAACCACATGTAGATTAGACAACAAAAGAATACCATAGGAAGAGTCTTCACTTAATATCATTCAAATGTCAAAAGCAGATACAATCATGAAAATTTCAAAATATAGACAAAAACATTAACCATAGGCAAAGAAATCTTGCACAGTGTGTTAATAGCTAAAAGAGACTTGGCAAAGGATTACAATGGCTCAGAGGCATGAGAAATTATAGAAGTATGCATAGAAACAATACTAGAGAATAAAAGAAGATCAATCTTTATAAAGATTACAAAATTTGACTTTATAGCTTAGGCATAATTAAGATATTTCTAACTAAAGTTATTCCAAGACCACTACCATTAAGATTGCAGAGAACAATCATGCAAATTTGGAGAAAATAGAACCCTAAGAAGATAGAAATAGTGTCATTTAATTGTTCTAACCAAGTAAATGGATAAAACCAGAGGTGGTGGAGTGTCCTTCATTTTTTCTAGCCCTGAATTCATTCAAGAGTGGTTGGAATCGATCATGAAGATCAGATCATGTAAGAAAACCATCTCTTCCTTCATTTATGGCTTACAAATCAGCAAGGTCAATAGGTCAACTAAATCCTACAACCAAGATGATCCACATAGGCCAATAACATTATTTCCTTCTTCCACCTCACAAGATATTTGTAAGTTTGACTTCCCCATTGGCCAACTAATTGTGCCACCTTCCAAAATTTAACTGTGATGGCCTTATGAAACCACCAACTTAACCATCATGACTGTAGCATCACCACCTGGACCCACAAGGACATGTGTCCTTCAAGTTCTTCCCCACATCACTTAAAGTCCTTTTAATTCCATAATGCAAGAAAGCACTGATCGTCAATCTATGAATGGTCATAGAAAGTCTTTGTTATTACTGTGTCTGCCCAATTAATATTTGCAAGCCCACTGAACACTTGGCATTGACCTTCGTAGATACATAAACCTTTGACCAATTAGGAAAAAGAAATTGACACATATTTTCCACCTAGCAAATACCTGGCATTTCTTTTCAACCCTGGCAACTCACACAGAAGAATAGACCCACATGTCCACATGTTAAAAAGTTGCTTCCCTGCATTATCAAAAACTCCAACAAAATATAGAATGCAAGAAACTGACAACCAATTAAAATGCCAACAAACACCAATATGTTAGTATGGTCAAAAGGTGGCCCAGAAACAAGAATTAAGGCCCCACTCTAGATGCATGGAAAAAGGTCGCTTCCCTACATTTCTTAAACACTAGGCTATTCCAAAATGTAGGAAAGCAACTACCATAGATTTTTGGGAGATCTGATAGTTGGAGGAAGTTGCAGGGCCAAAAAAAATAAACATAAGAAAATAGGAAATAAAATAAAGTTTATTTCATTTATTTATCTCGTATTTCTATGGAATTTAAATATTCAAATATTGGGAGTGACCATTGGGTGGGCCTTAGACATTTAAATTTAGTTTTTTGGCTGGAGGCAATTTTGGCTAACAATTATGGTGACTTAGAGGGGATACAAGCCTGTTATGCATAAGACCAGTGACCTTCAATATACATTGGGCTATAGAGTCATAAAAAATGTGAGTCCTATGTGTTATGAAACCTTAACCCTACCTCAGTAAAAGAAAAATACTAAAAATCCTACCTCTGACTGCAAAACAAGAACTCTCAAGTTCAAAACTTCAAAAACTAGCTATCTCCAAAAGATAGTTTATGTACACGTGCACTTCTTGGAAAGCATGAAAATTGAAAGCAAAACTACTCTACTATGTACATAAATTTATAGAGATGAAAATTTAAACAAACCAATTGACTAGTTTTTTAAAGTAGCTCTCTTTCCTCACCAGTTGATTTCTTTTCCCATACATAAGGGCAGCTGAAAATGATGGCAAGCATGACAAAGACACTATTGCATGAAACACATTCCTCCCAATGGTGAAAATAATGAACCTTTCTAGCACTGGGGTGTTATCTTGTGGAGCAAAACATACTTTCTCTTCTTTGTGGTCTTCATCATCATGCTCAAGTGTAAGCATGACCGAGGGTAACTTGTTGATTTTTTGTAGAGTTAGATGCCTGATGGGGAATCCTCTTGATGGTGTAGGGCCAAAGGAATCATCCTTGACCACTTGATTATGCTCTATAATGGTAGTATCTTGTTGGTTTGGAAGTGGCTCCTCCTCTTTTTGTGAAGAAAATTTTTCCACATCTTGTTCATGTTGTTCATGAACCACTTCCTTGGGAGCTACTAGTATAGTGTGACACTCCCCCTATTGTTGTTGTGGAACATGCTCCTCATATATAGGAGATGATGATTCAATATCTATTGAAGATTAGATAGCATTCAACTCATCCAAAAGATCATCCTCATCATTGATCTCCTCCATTGTAGTTGTAAAGACGTGCTTAGGTTGAGGCACAACCTCATGCAGGTTAGCATGTTCCTCCTCAAGGAAAAAGTTATCCTTGAGGCTCTATTTTTTATCCTCCATATCATTGAGGACAATCTACTCTAGTGAATGATATTCTTCCCTAACACACAATAGATCCTCATTTTTTGGTAAGGGTTCAAAATCCATGATTAGTTCCTTAAAAGGAGGAACAACCTTTTCTTCTTTTCTTTCCTCAACAAAAGAGGGAAGCTCATCAAATAAGAGGATTAGATCCTCTTCCTTCTTCTCAAAAGCTACCTCCTTGCTTTCCTTAGTAGGTTGCAACTCCTCCCCTCGTGGTTTTTCTTGCTTCATTTCATTCTCCCAAAACTCCTTATTTGGGCCATCAAGGGTCTATACAACTGGTCCATCTTGAAATAGGGAAATAGTGATAGGTCTATTGTCAATTAGGATTGCACCTATAGCAAGATGTAAAATCTAGCTATCCTGCTAAAACAATGGAAACTCTCTCGGGTGGTGGGTTATCCTAAAATGAGAGAAGAACCTTTGAAAGCTAGGTTGGTTCCTAAATTTTGATCACCTACTCCTAAATTGTACTCGAGATAAGGGTAAGAAATGAACAAATGAATAATGAAAACTAATCTAAATGAGGTGATACACCAATGGTTTTGAATGTAATTTTGACCACTTCAGCACGAACTATGAAAGAAAATTGATTCACAATACTCAGACAAACGCGTAATCACAAAATTTTTTCTATGTAAGGACTGGGATCTCTTGCTTTCAAAGGGGTACCTAAGTTTCACCAATTTTTTGCAAGAAAACAATAATCACAAACATAGACCTATAATCACATGTATCACAATTCAAATATGCAACTAGGAATGTAACTAAAATGAAGGCGAACACAACATTAAAGTAAGAAATTCATAAAATTGCACAAGAATCTATGAGAAGGAACTGTTGAATCTCTATAATCAATGCTAGAAAAATAATCTCTACTAAAAATGCCCTTACAATCAACTCAAAAATCTACAATGTGCAAAATTTGAATCTAAAAGAAGGTCCTTCCTAATGAGGTGAAAGTACAATATATAGAAAATAGTCCTAATTCAGATTGCATAATCATGCCTAGGATAAATCACCAAAAATGATGAAAACCATGAAGGAGCCTCTAAAAACTGCACTCAACCACCTACTGAACTAATGGATAACTCAAAAACTGCATCTAGCTCCTCAAAATATGCACAAAATCTTAAACTTGGATGCAATAAGTAACCCACAAAAATAGCATGTAAAACTACTCCTAATTATTTAATATATGCATAAAATAAGCCCTCAATCTAAACTGCATGCATAACTGATCATCACTGCTCCGTGGACTGCTAAAAATATCATCAAATAACCCATAAATCTGCATGTGAAACTAGAACTAAACTTGGCCTCAATGAATATGGCCTGTTAACTGAATGTTCCTTCCAACCTTTTCTCCTTGCATTTAGGCATCAAAGATACTTAAAACTCTTATAATTTCTATTAAATAATTAATAAAATCAATGGCCTTATAATTACGACCGCTTGATATATTAATTTTACAATTGAAGCTTATTTTATTATATTAATTTAATATTATCATGTTTATTCTTATCATTTATCATTTAAAATGAACACATTAATATTACATTAATATTATAATGGAAACTATTTTTTTAACTCTTTTATTTATACTAATACTAGTATGCTTTAATAATTAACATTCTATTTTGTTAATTTTAAAACATATTAGTATTAATATAAATGATGCAACATCATTTTTATTAGTTTCATATATATTAAATGATCAAAGTGTAATTCATTTAATACATGCAAAACTAAGTAAAAATAGAATTTGGCAATAATATCCAACTCTCATATATAAAAATTTGACTCCTACTCACAAATTTGAAATATCATTGAATGGATTTTAATTGGCTCTTTATCATGTAAAGAGGAAAGTTTGATGACTTAGTTTGCATTTTTTATCTTGCGTGAGAGCAAGAAATGAGGGGTTCTTCAAACCCTAGCCGTAGCTATATGAAGTTTGTGATTTTTTGTCTTTGTTGGGTGGATTTTTGTTTGCTGCCTACTCTATTGTTGAAGACATCTTTATGAAGAGCATGAGTTTTATTTGCTGCATGGCCACGAGTTTCACTATGGTGATATTTGTTGATCTTCCTCTTCACTTGGACACCATATTTTTTAATGAACTTGGTTGCGGGTTCTGAGATTCTTTGAGATTTCATGGGTTATAAATGGCTTGTTTATGTTGTTGGAAGGGTTTATTCATGTGTGAGTATCTTTTGATTTTAGCTGGTTATATTGCCATCTCTTGTTTCTAGATGCCATGGGTGTTTGAGATTTTTCTTTGTGTGGGACGACCTCTACTTTTATGGAAATATGTTAGCCATAGATGCCACTTTACTTATAGATCTGAACATGGTTCCTTAATAGTAAGAACTTTTTTAATATGTTTGTTGTTACTTTAGAACATGCTATGAAGACTTTATTTAATGGCCCCATTCTAAAGATTCGAATCCTATTGTAAATGTTATATTTTCTTCTTTGACTGGGTATGAACTGCTATGAGCTCCACTCATTCACCTTCTTAAAACATATAGATTTGGATTGGACTATGATATTTGTTATGCCATCTTGAGGAAATCCTGTTTATGCTCTATTACATGCTCCTTAAACAATAGTATTGTTTGCTACTTCAAAAGGATTTCCAGACATTATACCATGTACATGAGATAGAAATTTTTTTTGAACATAATGACTATAACATTTTACTCTTCAACTAAATCTAATTGATCCAAACCCTTTTGATTTAATGGTATCTTATTTTGTATTTCTTCAGCTACTGAATAAGCAACGTGATTTACCTGATGTTATCCTATTGTATGCATTTGAAGGTGTTACTATTTCTTCCACACATTACTATAGTTGGATATTTTACTTGCATAAAATGTCATCTTTCCTTAAATTCAAACCTTGATTTCATATAACTGTGGAACTCTTCTAACATGTACCTTAGATGTGAATCTTTATCTGAATCTATACTTTTAGACTTGTATGATTATAATGAACATGTAAATCATTTAATCTTTATAGTTGTTCTTTTTGCTTAAACATGTCGTTCGATATAAGAGACTTTTGTGATTAGTTTCTCATGAAAACTAATATTTCTGATGCTCCTTGTCTTATTCATTGTTATAGTTGAACATTAGTCACTTATTGTTGCATTCTTCTATAAATCTGATCATTACTTGACAAACATGCAGTACATGAATAAGATGAATATCATGAATTCTTGCCTCTGTACTTTGCTCATAGCAGTTTCATATGTCATTTATTAACAAAGAAATGCAGTATAAAAATAAAGTTCTTTTTCACCAAAATTTTATTTTTCCATTACTGTAATTCCTCTACTAGTCTTCTTGATAGTAACCATTAATGATTTAACTAATGTTGATACTCCTGTTTATCTACATTATATTTTCCTATAGCAGATTTCCTTTCTTTTCCTATTGATTTGGCACTAATAATTAATTCTAATTCACCTTGTGACTGATTGAACCTATACTTTCTTGATATATGTTGAAATATACTTGCAAAAATAACTGAAACTCCTTTAGCCTAAGACTTCAAGCTTAACATGTCCTCCATGATTTGACTGAAAGGTCCCATACCTAAAACTTATGTATGCCCCCTTCACAGTCTCCTCTCATCTCTTGCCTTTGCCACTACATGATTCAACCAAAAGGTTCCACGCTTGTAGTGTATGTGTGTCCCTTCCATGATCTCCTCAAATCTTTGGCCTTCACCCCTCCTTGATTTGACCAAAAAGTCTCATGCTTGTAAGTTGTGCATGTCCTTTCAATGATCTCCTCAATGTCTTCAATCAGCTACATTGGTTTAACCGAAAGGTCCCATACCAAAAACTCATTTATGCCCCCTCAATAGTCTCCCCAATATCTTTTGTCTTTGCCTAAACAAACTCAGCCAAAAGACTTCATGCATGTAACTTACACATGATCCTTCAATAGCCTCAAGCCTTCATACCTGTATCTGTACATGGAACAAACTCATTAGTAAAAACATGTTTTATCTTCTTCAAATTTTTCTTGCCTTCTTTCCTTTAGCATAGTTATCTGAATAACCATGTTGTAGAAACAGTAGAGTATAGATGATAGGAAAGTTTTCCATTACTTAGTTCATATGAACTGACCTATTTCTTCATTCATTTTTGGCAAGTTTGCTCCTAGATGGAGATGCGAGATCAGCCCTTCAACATTTAGTGCAACAACCTTCCATTCAAGCAATGGATGGCTTTCCTCTTATCTTCTTTTTTTAGTACTTTTCTATTTTTACAATGTGTTTAATTTAGATATTTATGGTAGGAGTTGAGAGCACTAGTAATATCTGAACGCATTGTATTCAACTATTGTGTAAACATGAACACTTTGTAAAAAAAAAAAATTGAATACTTGAATAAAAAATATTTTTTTAGCACTTGTCTGATTCCTGTACTTTGCTTATTGCATTCTTTTCATTCTGTATTGTATATTCTCAGTAGCTAAACACACTTAGTTAGCAGATAAAACATATTTAGTTTAGCGTAAAACATAACAATTTAAGAGGCATGTTAAATTGGTAACAAGGTCTAGGGGGTTCATGACTAACCCAACTTAATTTTATAGGGGGCAGAGGGGCTACAACAAGAGGTTCTTGTAAGGGAGGGGGATTCTTGAAGCTTGGAATGACATATTTTGGAGAAGGGGGGGAATCTACTTCCTTGGCATGTAGAGATGTCTGAATTGCAGATTGAGGTTTAGGGCAGCTTGAGATAGGGGTTAGGCTAGGACACTTTGTCTGAAATTGGAAAACTTCCTCCTTGGAGGCTCCTGCACTTCTACTTTTTGTGCTTGGGAAATCCTAAGCTCTACCTCCTCCAACTCCCTCATTTTTTCTTCTCTTTTGTTGTTGATCCTTATCTATCTCTACTCCTCCTCCCACTAAAAATTGGAGAGAGCCTCCCTAGCCCTTCTAAAAATTGTTGCAGTCTATCTCACCACCTCATAGGTATAAGAGTCATGAAACCATGTCTCCCTACCTCTATGCATTTTATCAACCCAAGACCTCATGAGGAGCATGAAGTAAGAAAGGTATGAAGGCTCATAAGGGTTGTGGACCTTTTCAAAATTTCTTCCTAGGTTGGAATAGGAAGAGGAAAGATTGTCTATGCAGCTACAAAGCTCGTCCATCATAGTGTCAGGAATGCTATAAGGTCTAGTGGGAAACTAAGTGGGCTGGTCATTTGGTATTGCAAAGGGGACCGAAACTAAGGAGGAATCTACAAATGAATTTGATCTCTCCTCCCTTTGGTGATCTGAATAATCATGTTGGTCATAACCAAGTTGTGGCTAACATAGGGAGTGGGAGGACTAAGGGATAATCTTCTCATGATATGGGGGGATAATAACTATTTTCATGAAATGGATTCATGATTAAAGCTTCATAAAAACTAAAATTTCATAGAAAACTTGAAAATCACAAGATCAAGGATGATTTTTACATACCAACATTGTGTCTATGTGAAACTCGAAGATGTGCACTAAAGTCACCATGGTGTTTGATTGAATGCTTCTAAAGGCTAATGACACTTACAAAAACACCCAATTTCTCAATGGATCAAGCTCAACTGGCTAACCAATGGACTTATATAGTTGAAATTGATTTGTCCCATCGGGTGTGCCAAAAATTGTTGTCACAAAATTTTTCACCCTTGTCCAAAGTTTTTACCTAAGGATAACCTTGTGAAACATGGAAAGAACCTCCAAGTTGTGGGACTTGAACTGTGAGGTTGAATCTCCAGAGAAGGTAGGATTCCTTTACTATCAGGGTGCACCTAACTACTCTTAGAGAGGAAAAGGGAGAAGAAATGCATGAAAGAAAATCTACCTACTCTAACCTAAGGGGTGATGCACCAAAATAGAGTGTTTGAACTTACCTCTGCCCATAAATACATAGTTAACCAGTTATAACATCGAAGAATATAGATTCAGACTTTTTTTAATTCAACAACCACATGTAGATCAGAAAACAAGAGAATTCTATAGAAAAATTCTTCACTTAATATAGATACAATCATGCAAATTGTAGAATATAGACAAAAATATCAACCAAAGGCAAAGAAATCTTGCACAGTGTGTTAATGGCTAAAAGAGATGTGGTAGAGGATTACAATGGCTCAAAGGCATGAGAGATTATAGTAGTATGCATAGAAGAAATACTAGAGAATCATAGAAAGATCAACCCTTACAAAGAATACAAAATTTTCCTTTATAGCTCAGGCATAACTGAGATATTTCTAAGTGAAGCTACTCCACAACCAATGCCATTAAGATTGTAGAGAACAATCATATAGATTTGGAGAAAATCTAATCTTGGTACAAATTTAGATGCAATGAAATCCACTATTTTTCCAAAAATAGAGCCCTGAGAAGATAGAAATGACACCATTTAATAGTTCTAACCAAGTAGATGGATAAAAATAGAGGTGTTGGATGTCCTTCATTGTTTCTAGCCCTGCATTTATTCAAGATTGGTTGGAATTGATCATGAAGATCAGATTGTGCAAGAAAACCATCTCTTCCTTCATTTTTGGGTTACGAATCAACAAGGTCAACAAGTCAACTAAGTCCTACAACCAAGATGACCCATGGAGGCCAATAACATTATTTCCTTTTGCCACCTCACGAGGTCTTCATAAGTTTGACTGCCCCATTGGCCTACTAACCACACCACCTTACAAAATTTAACTGTGATAGCCTTATGAAATCACTAACTTAATTGCCATGAGTGTAGTATTAACACCCATGCCTGCAAGGACACATGTCCTTCAGGTGCTTCCCTACATCTCTTAAAGTCCTTTCAATTCCATAATATGGGAAAGCATTGATCATTGATCTACAAAAGATTGACGATCATGGAAAATCTTCATTATTACTATGCCTACCCCATTATTATTTTTGGGCCCACTGAACACTTGGCATCCACCTCTATAGATATGTAAACCTTTGACCAATCAAGATGAAGAAACTGACACATATTTTCCACTTGGAAACTACTTGGCATTCCTTTTCAACCCTGGTGGCTCACACAAAAGAATGGACCCACATGTCCACATGTTAAAAAGTTGCTTCCCCACATTGTCAGAAACTCTGGCCAAATATAGAATGCAGGAAAGCAAGAGCCAATCAAAATGCCAGTGAACACCAACATGTCAGCATGGTCAAAAGGAGACCCACAAACAAGAAGCAAGGCCCCACCCTAGATGCATGGCAAAAGGTTGCTTCCCCGCATTTGTTAAACACTAGGCTATTCCAAAATGTGGGACAACAACTACCATAGATCTGTGGGAGATCTAATGGTTGAAGGAAGTTGTGAGACCAAAATAAACTTAGGAAAGTAGGAAATACAATAAAGTTTATTTCATTTATTTATCTCATATTTTTGTGGTATTTAAATATTCAAATATTGGGACTTATTTTTGGGTGGGCCTTAGACATTTAAATTCAATTTTTTGGCAAGAAGCAATTTTGGCTAACAACAACCAAAAATAAGATCCTTAGGACTAAGGTAACTTAGGCTTATATGGCACCTTAATTGCCTTAATCTCACAAACTTGGGGTGGGTTTGTGTATTTTCTTTCTTGTCGTCTATAAATTACATATGAAAATAGGATCATAAGTGTTTCATCAACATTATTTTTTAATTTGGATCTTAAGAATTATGTTTTAAAATTACCGATAATTTGTTAACTTTCATCACTATGTCATCCTAAAACTAAATATAACTAAAATATATGGTAGAGCCAACTTTCTCATAAAATCTAGGGGCACTCTAGGGTTAGCTTTAGTTACATCTTAAACTTGTATAATCAATTCATCTAAAATTCTTAATGAGCTCAAGGTATAGGGTTGCATTTATTACTGTATTTTTATTTTTCTTAATTTTCACAAAAAAGGAAAGCTTAGAGTGATATGATTATAGGATCTAGTGAGAAGCAACATTGGTGTATCTTTGAAATTTCATTTCAACATGCAGTGGTATAGTTTCAATAACTATCCATGAGAATTTATCATAGATGTGAGCAAGAGTAAGAATCAAAAAGTTTAGATTGTGTAGTAGTACTTTAGGAGCTAAGAGATAAAACACTTTGATTATAAAGTTGGGCTAACATGTTCTCCTCAAGTGAGCTCAAGTACTCCTCATAGGTACAACGATTCATAGAAGACCACTATGTTGTAACAAGATCTCATGTGTACCATGTTGACTATAAACTTACTATAGACAAAAAATTATTACCAAGATGATGAGCTTGGTGATTACATATTGTATAATGAGCATTGTATATTATACAATTAACAAAGAGCATTGTAATATTCAGACAACTTTTCATTGATTATAATATGGGTAAATTTGAGCGAGGTGACCAAATTTTTCTTTCAAAACCATATGTGTAGATATAAATATTAAGTACAACATGTCCAATATTTTTGTAGATATACACATTAATTAGACTATTTTTTTCTTTCAAAACCATGTGTGCAGATATAAACATTAAGTAAAAAATGTCCAATATTTTTACAGCTATACACATTAGTTACACCAAATTTTTCTTTCAAAACCATATGTGTAGATATAAACATTACGTACAACATGTCCAATAATTTTGTAGATATATTTTCCTATGAAGAAAGACCACACCTAGAAATATGAACCTAGAATAAAATAACAAAATAATTGCTAGATTTGGTCTCAGTTCTAAAGAAAAGCTGATAAATGTAATTATCCTTGAAAAAAGTGTAAGGGCTTAATGAATTGAAGAATTCTAATCCCAATAGACCATATTCATTGTAGGAAACATGGTCACATTGAAGGGGGGCACAATTTTTGTCGATTGGTGAATGTGGATTTCCAAATGGAGGAACATGGAGATGTGAATATCTAGGCTGAGGATAACGCTCCTATGGAAGATGATAATGTGCTAGAGGACATGATTGAAGAAGATGGTATTGGGGAAACTTATGAAGATGATCATGATGATGGTACTAATGCATATGATAATGATTATGAAGATGGTCTTGATATACCTATACTTGAGAAGACATACAAGACCCTATACTAAGGCACCCAAACAACTCTTCTCTCTAATATAGTGTTTTTGGTGAACTTGAAGGTAATGAATGGTTTATCCAATGTTGCAATGTCACATATGCTAAGGTATGCCATTTTTGTCATCTTCAATGTTAGGATACAATTACTATTTAATATATTAACAATTCATATTTGTTGTTGTAGGTTGATAGGTGAGTTTTTTTTACCACCATCAAATATTCTACCTCATTCGTATCAAGAATTATCTACCATTATGAATCAAATTGGAATAAAGTAACAAAAAATGCATGCATGTCCCAATGATCACATTCTATATCATAAACAACATGAATTTTAAAAAAAATGTCCTGATTATCATATTAGTAGATATCAGTTAGATCAAATAACAAAAAAGGTGTCTCACAAGGTTCTTTAGTACATTCTCATTATTCCACGTCTTGAACCATTACTAAGTTGCACTAGTTTGGTACAATTTATAGATTACCATGCACACAATAGAATAATTCCTATAGATGGTTATGCATTTAAAGAGAGAAAAACATGGCCACACTTTAAAGAAGAACCTCATAATCTCAAGCTTTCATTAGCAGTGGATGGTGTCAATCCATTTGGAGATATGAGATATGTTTACTCAGTGTGGCATATTTTTGTTATTAACAATAACATTCCTCCTTGGATGTCCATAAAAAGGGAGCGCATAATGTTGTCAATGATTGTACCAAGTATTTTTCCATTTAATAGCTATCTAAATTAATTTATAAATAGTGCATCAAAATGGTCATAATAATTATGTAATGTTTATGTTCATTCAATTACAAGGTGAGTACCAAGTTAAAGATATAAATGTGTATATTGATCCCTTTATTGATGAGTTGTTGAAGTTATGGAATGGGGTCACTATGTATGATATCTCTAGATCAATAGGACAAAGACAAATTTAGTTTCATGCAATGCTTGTATGGACAATACATGATGCCCCTAAGCTAACTCATTTTTGTGGTATGTTATATTGTTAATGTCACATATTTTTTGTCTATTATAGTGCTTACACATTAATATTGTATGTTTAAGTTGCGCATGATAATTGTACATGATTTTTTAGGTCTTTAGACAAAGGGAAAATTATCATGTGGTCAAAAGATGAAATCTCATCATTCAAGAAGTTTAGGAAAGTAGGTGTTCAATGAGTTTAGGAACTTTCTCCACAAAAATCGTAAGTATCAAATTGCTGAAAAACATCTTTTTTATGAGAAAGAAAACACAAAATCAAGGCCATAAAGAATGCCAACTCATCTATGGAAGTTGGAATACAATCAACTAAATCATTGTGGTACTGTCCAATTTGTGGTCCAAAGCTTGAAATTTATATTTTGACATTGTCTTTTATTTAGTAATGATGTAATTGATGCTTGTGAAGGTTACTAAGGCATCAATGACCAACTTCCTAGGGGAATAAAAAGGTATCCTACTCAATTTAGTAGGTTACTGTACTACAAGGATCTTTCAATCATGCATTTGTTTGATGCTCTGCATATTGGAAAGAATGTAAGAGAGACACTATGGAAAATATTGGATGGAAGGCATGATAGAGGAAAAATTGCCAAATTTTTTAATAACATTCATGAATCCAATCATACACCAAAAAAATTTATTGAATCAAATAGAAATGGAGATTGCATAAATATGATTTTCCTTCCTTGGTTATTAATGGAGCAGAAAAGTGATGCATTAAAATAAGTCATAAAAAAACAAAATTTCCCATAGGATTTGTTGCAAATATAAGTAGTCTTGTATAAAAGAAAGGTGATTTTGGACTAGGGTTGAAAATACATGATTAGCATACCTTTGTCAACGTAAGTGATGTTCTCTATTTATGATGTTCTCTATTTATAATATATTTGTAAAATTGCATGTACGACCTATTGTATTATTTCATTATATTGAAAAGATCATTTTTTAATGATTGCATTATGTCCTACCTCTATCTCTCCCACATCAGTTTAACAATAGTATTAAACAAGTTATATGTGATCTTGAAAAATACATGAAGTTAGAAGTGTTATTTTTTATATTTTTTTTACATATATTTTATTTATGACTTGCTTTACTTTTTATGTAATTTATTTTATATTTTTATCTAAAATCTTGTTTATATGTTCTTGCATGTTGAATCTCTTTTAGGTGGTTATCATCTAAAGAAATTGATAAAAAAAAATTATTAAATATTGGAAGAGAAAAATTCCATAACTTATGTGTGAAATACAAAAGTGTCTACCTTCAACTTTTTTCAATGCTCAAGAACACTACCTCATACATCAAGTTGAGAAGATTAAATTGTGTGGACCTATACAAACTAGGTCAATGTAGATGGTTGAGAGGCACTCACAATTTGTGAAGGGCTTTGTTCGACAAAGAGCACATCCTGAAAGTTCTATGATAGAGGGATATATGGTATACCAGACCATGGTGTCCATTAGTGAATATCTTCCCAAGTCTGCATCAATGTTTTATGTAGATCACATTTAGGATCCCAACTCCATTAATAGATTCAAAGGGGAGTACTTGATGGGGAAAGGTAGATTGAGGAAAGTGAGAGGTAATTATAAGATGTTATTGTAGTTAATCAATTCTTATCCATCATCAATATAAGTTTTTTCTAACTGGTCTAGTTGTTTTTTTATAGTTGGTCGTGAGTGGGATGCACTACATTTGTGTATTACAAACAATCTTGATTGGATGATGGCATGGATTCAACAGTCTCAAGAAAATGGTCACTCATTAATATGGCACAATGTTGCATCATTGGTTAAACAAACTCATCATAATATAGATCTCAATATTACGCCAATGGTACTTGATATAACACATGGCTTAACAGATAGAAAGGTACATACAAGATTACTAATCATGACCCATAAGTTTAATAACAACTCATAGATTAATGCAAATAATCTTGAAATATTTGAATAATTGTAGATCAAACACCACAATGCTATGTACTACCATGAACATAAATTTTGTATAAAAAAAGTTAGACAAAATGAAGAAAACTTGTGATTCTGAGATAAGTGCATTCTTCGAGGTCACCAATATTTCATCTAGAAATGACATACATCCTCAACAATATGAAAATAGTACTATGCCATTTTGGATGATATACTTGAGTGTGAATTTAATTCATTCAAATTAGTTCTATTTTTCATCAAATGGTATAGGCTACGGCTGAATCAAAATGATCTTGATAGGACTATTATTGAACATGATAGTGGATTTACAATGACTAATAAAAGGTCATTTGAACCAATTAGAGATGAGCCCTATGTTCTTCCAAGCCAATGTGAGCAAGTGATTTACTTTGGCATTTCACATAAACTAGAGTTTCCATTTGTTGTTAGACATGATCCAAGAGGAAGGTCAGTAAAGCATAATGTGATGGAAGAAGAAGATATTGAAGAATTAGAAGATGAAGTAAATGATGATCATCATTGACTATTACACAATGATTTAGAATAAGAATATGATGATGATTCAGGTGATGCTAACTATGATGGTGATGATGATCATAATCATGATAGTGATCATGTTGATGAAGATGGTGATGATGGTCATGATAATGGTGATGAAGATGATGATAATGGCGATGAAGATGGTGGTGGTAATGATGGTGATCAAATTGATAAGTATGATGATGGTGAGGATGATGTTGACATGGATGAAAATGATGATCAATAAAATGTCTTTCGACGTATGATCAATGTCAAGTATGATGGGGTCATGATTTATTTATAGAAATTTTCTTGACTTGTATGTTTTTATAATTAAGTTATTGTGTTGAACTCTAGTATCATGGAGCATATACAAAGATATTGCATAGCTACCACACATAAAGTAGAGATAAGGAATTAAAAAATATACAATGATTTTGATGAATGCATCATGTAATTTTTGTCTTCTACGTAATGTGTACATATATATCATGTAATTTTTGGCTAACTTAAGGTAAATGATTTACATATGCAGGCTATTTAACACCTTTGACTAGGATCTTGCACAATCACATGGTTCGACAAGTATAAAGTCAATAGACCCTATAGATACAATTTTTTATTTTCATATCTCCTCTTTATCATCAACATCAACTTTAGTCCTAATATGTCTCTCATTTTATGGATTGTAGGTATAGGTATTTATCTAATCTATCTTCCTTGAGTGATGAAAATTAGGGAATAGAAGACAAAACTGAGACATCTAGTAGGTCTAAAATAGGGAGATCAACTAGAGGTCAAAATATTAGAAGAAAAATCAATAAATGAATGCAATTTTTTCTTGTTGGGGGGGTGGTGGTGTCATGTTCTTATTATTATGAGAGTGAAGGAGATAGGAAGGTTCCCTTAAGGTACACCATCTTCAAAAACAATACCCAAGGAACTACCTCCTGTTAATATTGAGTTTTCTGTTAACAAAAGGATATATCGCATTGCTCCATCTTAATTACATGGTTTGGGCCTATTTACCATGGATGGCATAAAGGTTAGTTACAATAAAGTTATTGAATTGATGGAGTATGTAGGACCTTGTTACAATTACAAAAATTGGATGTGGATTATGCAATATAAAAAAGGTATGTGTATGTACGCATTGTCACCAAACTATATACAATGCAAAGAAAATAATCAAATTAAAAGGCTCACTATGTATATTGATGGAAGGCCAAAAGAAATAGGGAATATTGCAAGATTTATAAATAGTTCTTAACCTAAGTTAACTTATAAGTGGTTGAATTATATATTCGAGGCACATGAGGGAAATCATATTTTTGTATGTGCAATAAAATCACTAAGTGTAGGAGAAGAGCTTCTAATATATTACAATTTGAATTATATAGATACAAAAGAATTCCCTATCATGGGACTAGTAAGTATAACATTTAACCCAATTACCTCCAAGTAATATTGACTCCAATATACAGTCTACAATTTTTTTAATAGTTATTTTTGGTAAGTCTATTACTTTTATTTCATTTTTGATTGCTAAGAATTACCAATCTTTTTCATAGGGGACATGGATAAACCACAAGGCATAGGCGGGGTTGTACTAGCTCACACACCTTCACTGAAGGTAAACCTTAATTAGTGTAATTGTAAGAATTATATAGAAATAAATTTCATATCATTATGTTCTTTTATTTATGGCCTTGGGGTTATTTTGAAGTAATTTTACTAATATTGATCTCACAAATTGATACTTATTGATAGGGAAAAGAAAAATGACAACTGATAAACTGTGATTTGAAATACAAGCATCATTTATAGATGACATCACCTATAATTCTAGCTCCATATTCATGGCCTATAAACTCATAACAAAATATAGTGATAAAATTCTTAACCTTTTCCTCAAAAGAAACATAACTGAGGAGATAGAGGAACTAAAAGAAGAATTGATACTTAGAGTCAATTCTTTGAAGGTAAGCAGTAATTAATCTTAAGAAATAATAAAATTTCAATAGATGTTTATCTTTTATAGTATCTTATGGATCATGATCTAAAATATTATGTGTTCTTCTTATAGGATTTTGTGACACCTACAAGACTACGTGGTCAATATGGTGAGGGTTGTAGTGCACAACCTTCATGTAAGTAACAGTTTCTATTTAGAACATTATAACACTTAACTTTGATCTTTATCCATTGAAAATGAAAACAAACAATGTTGCAAATTTATTTTCTAACAATGTGGCCTTTTCCTTTGGACGTCCTTTAAAATCACAGTTTGATTTATGCTCCAAAGTTCATAAAACAACTCCTATGAGAAAAAAGAATGCAGCAGTTGTACACCACATTCCTACATCAAATTTTTGCACTACTATAGTTATACAAAGGTAATCCTAGTATGCATATGAAAATCAACTCTAGTGCACCAAAAAATACAATGTGAGAATTATATCTTTCCAGCCATAGAAACCAATCATAGTTGCAATTGCCAGCATTCCATACATATCATCTATATATGCAACCAAAATAAGAAGTTATCCATTTCTCCCATAGAAACCAATCATTCCATACTAATATAATGAGAGAGTTGGATCTGTTGCTCCAAATGAAAGAATCGATACATGAAATTCACTAGCTACATGTGAAATAATATGAGCAATAACAGAAGCTTGTGACCCTACTAGTGCAACATTATTTTTTCAACATTATAACACTTAACTTTTATTTTCAGATTCTTCATCTAGCTACTATTTCATTTGATCTTTATCCATTGAAAATATCTTTGCTAACAATGTATTCTTTAGCTCATGATGAAGAACAGATGCTAAGAAGTTATCCATTTCTCCCATAGAAACCAATCGTTACATACTGATATGATGAGAGAGTTGAGTCTATTGCTCCAAATGAAAGAATTGGTATATGAATTTCATTAGCTACATGTGAAACAACATGAGAAATATAGAAGATTGTGACCCTACTAGTGCAACATAGTTTTTTTTCATCAACATTATAACACTTAACTTTTATTTTCAAATGCTTCATCTAGCCAGTATCCCATTTGATCTTTATCCATTGAAAATGTCTAAGCTAATAATGTATTCTTTAGCTCATGATGAAGTGTGGACACCTCCTTCATTCATTGCTTTGATATTGTTGACTACATTATCAGCAACAAGAAGCTCGGAAACATCTTCAACTATGCTAAGTACAACTAGTAAAACATTGTTTTTCAATATGTTGTAATGTGCTAATCATGCTCTCTTTTTTGTTAGGTGGCTTTTATACTCATTGACCTATTTTGTGTACTAATAGATAGACCTTTAGTTGATAGAACAATAGACACTATTACTACTGAAGTAGAACCATTTCCTGGAGTAACCTGTGTGACTAGTATTGGTTCATTTGCATGGACATTGTTGTTGAACAAGAAAACTATGTTTCCCTTAAAATTATGAAAGCTTCTAGGTGCTTTAAAATTATTATTATTTACAGTGTAATTGTAGTTTACTTATACATAACTCATTTTGGATGGAAGATCCCATGATGTTTTTGTAGAAAATGATGTTTTCTTTGATCATCTTTTTGGAATGACATTGAAGCTATTTGGACCCACCATACGTAAAAGGTACATAGTTTCATATCATTGCTACAATATTTTTTTTTTCTTCCATTTATTGTACTATATTAAAGTTATTGAACTAATTATTTTATTTTATTTTTAAAAGGGGAATTAATAGGGTCCTAAATTAAAAAAATCAGCTCATTACATCTTTTGAGGACCTTTTTGGAAAAAAACATTTTTGACACTATCCTACGTCTCAAAAGAGAATCCAAACATATAAAGACTATGATGAACCAATGTAGAAGGTGTCCAAAGGATAACCAAAAGTATGATGGTCCTCCTATGATTACACCGATGGAGTGGAATGAAATAATAGAAGATGCAAAAGAGAAAAGGCTACGTGGTAAAGGAAATGAATCAAAAAAGGGAAAAAGAAGGTATGTCATGATAGTATTAAGTAGAATGTAATCATGCACTAATTAGTGATCTTTGTAAATATATAATTTAACATGTTTCAAACTTTTCATAGACTAGAGGACACATCAAAGGCTACAAAAGCGAGACTATAAAAGGTTGGCCAACACATTCTTTTCTATAGTGGCTATATGAATCTTCACTCTCAACTTGTAAGTAGTAGAAATGGAATTTCATATTTTAAAAAATTATATAATTTCACAAACAATTTTGTTTAATCAAATCATACATGAAAAACTGATGATATTAAGCAAACAATATAGGGCACAAAATTCAATGTAGAGCCCACAGATGATGATAAAAAAATTTCCTTGAAGGAAGGCTATAAAGTCGTGGTTGCACGCCTACACCAAGAATCTAAAAGCCATACCCAAGAATTTGTTGCACCAAATGAGACACAGATAAATTGGTCAAAAAAAGGTAAATCAAATTGAATAGTTAAAAATTTTATTTTTTGATGTTAGTTTCCAACATAAATTAATTGCATAACAGTGTGCATAACATTTCACTATAGCCTTTAAATCCTATCACAAAACCTACATGTGATGAAGGCCATGATGTCCATCATAGTGGTGGAGGTATTAATTTACTATTGGAAATTAAGAATGCAATTATGAATACAATTTAACATCTTCAATTTCAATTTCAATTTACTCATTCTTATTTCCCTTCCTCTAAAGAGATGTGATGAGGTGTGCCAATCTAGAGAATCCTGCAATGAAGCGTCGATAATAACCTACTAGTCCCATAAAGCTCCTCACTTCGGTGACACTGGTGGGTGCTGGCCAATCCATGATGGCCCTAATCTTTGATGGGTCTACTAAGACACCATCGCCTAATGTGACATGTCCCAAATCATGTATCTTAGGTCTAAAGAATGCACACTTCGACAAGCTACCAAACAACTGATTCTCCCTCAACTTTTGTAATACCTGTCTCAAGTGCTCTTCATGCTCCTTCTCATTATGAGAATAAATCAAGATGTCATCTAGGAAAACATCCACAAAATTATCCAAAAAGGTACAAAATATTGAATTCATGAGGCTCATGAATACAGCGGGAGCATTCGTGAGGCCAAATGGTACCATAGTGAACTCATAGTGACCATACCTAATAGAAAATGCAATCTTAGGGATATCACAATCCACAATCCTCTACTAATGATAACCTAACTTGAGATCAATCTTTGAAAAAACTTGGGCACCCTGCAACTGATCGAAGAGGTCATCAATCCTAGGAAGAGGGTATCAATTCTTGATGGTTACTTTGTTCAATTTCCGATAACCAATACACAACCTAAGTGATCTATCCTTCTTCTTTAAGAAGATCACTGGTGTACCCCAAGGTGACACACTAGGTTGAATATGCCCCTTCTCTAAGAGTTCCTCCAACTAAACCTTTAGTTCACTAAGCTCATGAGTAGTCATCCTGTAAGGTGCTCTCAACACTGGCTACGCTCCTGGCACAAGATCAATATGAAAATCCACTGCTCTAGGTGGGGGCCTACCAGGGAGCTCTGAAGGAAAAACATCTACAAACTCTTGCAATATAGGAAAATCATCAAGGGATGGCTCCCCCTCTAAATCTTCCTCCCTGTCGTTGATGGTGATAGAAGACAACTAACATCCCTTTTGCACACACCGTCTAAGCTGCATAGTAGAAATCATATGAAGGGATATGGGTCTCTTAACCCCAAGGATCACTCTAGAGATACCATCCACATCCACACATTCCACCCTCTTCTATTTACAATCCATCTTGGTGGTGTGGGCATAAATCCAATCCATGCCAAGAACAACATCATAAGAACCTAGAGGGGTAATGCATAGATCAGACTTTGTGGACATGTCTCCAATCTAAATCGGGCAACTATACACCATGGAACTAACTGACACTCTAGCTCCTGAGGCTAACTCAACCTCCTAACTAACATCCTATCTAACTACCACTAGCCCACAACACTCCACAAAAAAAGGAGATATAAATGAATTAGTAGCTCTGGAATTAAATAAAATAATAACCATGCTACCCTGTATACTACCTGTAGCCTTAATAACTGTAGCCTGATGCTCAGCCTAGCAATTGTCAACTATTGCAAAAACTTTGTGGGACCTGCCTACATCACCAACTATCGGCTTTGACCATGCCTCTCTCTAACCCCTGGATGATTTTCCCTAAAGATACTCTCTAGCTATGTGACCCATGCCACCACAAGTGTAACATGGTCCTTGCATATAAGATCGTGCACCCTGTGATCTAGACTATTGTGGGCCTCCTAACCTGCTAGATCCACTAAAACCACCCCTAGAAGACTATTGAGTCTTCGCTGGCTATGACTGTGGGGTCTGTACTTTTTGATCCTACCTCAAATCATGTGAATGTCACTGCTTGGGATTGGAGCCCTGATAACCCTATGAGGGTTTCTACTACTGTTGTTGAGGTTTCTACTGCTAAGACTATTGGACCTTAGAGGACCCTGTTGTATAGTTATGATTCTCTTTCAAATGGGGGTTTCTGTTGGATAGGTCTCAGTTATGAGACTGATCTTGTGACTCCTGTCTACCCTGAGTATCCTCTATGACTAGTGCTACCTCAACTACCTATCTAAAAGTAGTAGGAAAGGCCATACGAACTAGACCCTAAAGGGAGAAATTTAGGCCCATGATGAATCAATGCACTCGTAGTTTCTCATCCTTCATGTACTCGACATATGGAAGGAGCTCAAGAAACTTGCTCTCATACTGAGCTACGATGAGACCCCTCTAATGTAGAGCGTGAAACTCCTCAATCTACTTCTATCTGAAGTGCTCATACAAGTACATCTCCCTGAATCTCTCCAAGAATGACTCCCATGTGAGGGTATCCATGCTTACTCCTCCTATAGTCTCCTCCTGATGCCACCAATTGGAGGCATCTCCCCTCAACTGATGAACTACAAGACATGCCTTTAGATTACTCCCATAAGGACATAATCCAAAGCATCATTGAAGACTTTGTAACTAGGCCTCTGCTACTATCCCCTTTGTGGAACTAGTAAAGAGTGGGGGTCTGAGTCATATCAAATCCCTAATATCATCTCCTATATGTCTAGGAGGTCTATCAAGTGGTGGTCCTCTCTGATGTATCAACTCACCCTCATGCTCACCCTATCCATCAACCTACCTCGATGGAGGACTCCTACTCCTCTCTCTATCTCTGGCCTCGCCTCCTTCGGGAACCTGTGATTCCCCTCCAAGAATCTATTGCCTTGGCTATACTATAGGTACTATCCTCTGCTGGACTACACCAATCAGTGTCTAGAGGGAATCCAAAATGTCCTCATTCAGATTTGGTGGTGGAGGTGGTGGTGGTGGAGGTGGTGGTGTAGATGGTGGTCCATCCTCCTATCTCACTCTACCACCTCTCACTCTACCACCTCTACCTTGACAGTTGCTTCATGTAACAAGAGGCATCCTACATAATTAAAACTTTAGTTAAGTTCAGAAGCATAATGGTTTTAGGTTCCTAGTTTTGAAACATGGGCTCTGATACCAAAATGTCGTGCCCAAAATATATGGGCAAAACACACAACAATTTTATTTTTTTTAAAGAATTAATTAAGATAATAAGGTTGACAAAGGTTCTGTTGATTAACTATAATGGAACTAATTGTTCAAGCATTTTAAAATTTAGATAACCATAGGTACTCGAAGACTAGATGCAAGTTCACCATCGATGATAAACAGATTACAACTGGGTTTGAACATTTCATAAAAAGGATTATTTGAGTGAACTGCAAGTTTATAGTAAATCAATTAATTAAATTAAATGACTAATCCATTTAACTAAAGTCCTAACCCATCAATTTTTTAATGATTCATTAATATATTACCTCCTAATGATGACAATAGATTAACACAACAACTTATTCAATACGTCAAAATGACCTACTAACTAAAATAACATCTATCCCTTAATTACATAACTAGCTTAGCATCAACTTAATAATGATCAAAATACTACTAACTTTATAATGAACTAATTAACTAGTCCATTCTATTAACTTAATAACTTGATCGACATTATGTTTTTTTTTTTATCATTTAACATTAAGAGAATTTGGAACTCTAGAAGATCAATTAAATTTAACTATTCTACCATGCTAACTATGCTTATCACATTAATCAAAAATCTGACTAGCCTTTAATATACATACCATAGAGATAACATTATTATCGATTATACTATCTATATTTTAATTTCAAATTATCTCCAATGTTCTCATAACAATCTAATTTATTTATTTATCATTTGTAATTAAGAATGAAGACTAGATTTATTTCAATTCAACCGTTAAGTAAATCTCTAACTTCATTCTAAACTATTATAAAATTTAGGTTCAACCATTAAAATGCCAATATTAAAATCATTCTAACAAAGTTCACAATTAAATAAAACTATTTAATAAAATATTAAAATTATTTTAAGTAAAATATTCTAATTTCAAGTTAAAACTTTTTAAATTAAGGCTAATTTAATATTCTAACATCTAAGCACTTTTTAATATTAACATCCTTTCCAACCATAGATTTAAAGTTAACAAGAGCTCAGTGAGAGCTAGAGTCTCTGCCTATTGCGATAAGCAGAACAAAGAGATAAATTATTAGATTCAGTTAGTCTAAATGATTTAGTTTTGTGTATTCATAGATATGTTTATTGTTTCATATCGGTGCTTCAGCTTCTTGGTTTTAGTAATTGCTAGAACAACAAAAAATAAAAGATTTCCAATCAAACTGCAGCTGTGTATTTCGGGCCTGGCAATCCAAATTGATTGAAAATATTCTTGTCTCATGAACAACTTCTTTTGGCTTCTTTTTTTTTTTTTTTGTGTAATAAGCTACCAAGAGCAATTCCAAGTTGCATGACAAACTCATTGTTTAGCGCATATATTGTAGAATGTGATAAGTCAATAAGGTCAAATGGAAGTTTAATTTCTTGTTTTGTTGCATTTACATTGTTATTTCACCTCCTTTCAATTTGAACGTGTATTGCTTGTTTAGTTTCAGTTTCACTGCTTGTTTGTTTAAATGAACCATTTCATATCAAATTTGATTTATGGGACTGATGCTTCATATTCGATAGAGATTTCAGCCTTTGGCTCTAATGCTACTTTCTTAGCAGACTAAACAAAAGATGAAAGCATACAACTTTAAGTTTAGATAAAAAAAATCCTAGTTAAACTAATTATGTGTAGTAAATTAGAATTTAGGATGAAGCACAATTTTTTGGAATGATAGCTGAAATATAAATAGGTGTTAGGGTTAATTTCTCTGGGTGGTATATCACAGTGAACAGAACCAAAATTAGTGGAATTAAAAAACGTTTTCAGGTGGAATGCAGTTGTGGGCACTGAAAAAAATTAAAAGTAAATTGTAACTATCAAAATTAATTGAAGGATATAAATACAAAATAATACAACTGTCGAAAACACCCATACACAAAAAAATCACGAAGTTAATCAGTTGGGAAATTGAATTGACAACAAGGGGTAGAATGTTTTTTAGTGTCATTGAAAGAGGAAGTTGAGTGGGGCAAGTGAACCCCCAAAATAGGAAATCTAAAAATCTAAATAGAATGTACTTCACCATAAATGGAATCAAGTTCATGCTGAGAAGAGTATCAAATAAAGTTCTTAGTTTAGTACAAACATTCACTGAGGTAGGGGCCTCTAATGGAAGAGCAATAATTGTAGAAATATTAACAAGAAAATCAATCCAAAAAGATTCGTTGAATGAGGACCACCTATAATTACATGAGGAATAAAAAAATCTATTTCAAAGTCAAAAGTATATATCTAGAACATGAGCAATGCACACCATAGAAATCTATCCATTAGAGGAGCTTGATGTTGGGACGGGAATAATTTCTTACTAATGTACAAGATTGTACCCTTAGTCTAAAATACAATCCAAACATGTCTAGTCTAAATCAAGGAAACCATACAGTGAATTAAGAAGCATAAACCAAAGAACAATCATCACAGACATTATATTAGATTATATATTAAATATCATATCATCTTATATAAAGTCCAATGTAATCATATTATATCATATTATCATATAAAACTACATAAAGTCTGACACAATCATTATGTAAAATAAAAATTTCTTTACTGAAAAAATGAATAAATTGCAATACATCTGTAACATAAAATATCATTTATATGAAATGATTAAAAAGTTTGACACTATCATCATTAGAAAACCAGCACCCTATCACTTAAATCAATTAGATCTAATATAATCAACAAATGATATAACATTTATATCATATGAAATGCTATAGCTTTCAATAAAATCATGCATATCACTATATGAAATACATAAATTCCCAAATAATTATTATACAAAATTAATTCTTTCTTAATAAAAAAGTCAATAAGTTTATTTTGGAAAACTTCAATATACTTGCATCATCTATTTTTATATTTAAAAAAAGAAAAACCTTGTAATACATGACACTCTCATGGTGAATCAAAATGAATCTTTATATGAAACACATAAAATATTCTCAATACTTACATCTAAAGAGATAACCAATTATGTGTTTACCTTTTCTAAATTAAAAAAAACTTTCACATTGATTGACCAATTGACCAATTAAATAAGACTTGATGTATAATTACACTAGTTAAACACAACTTAAAGTACAACTAAAAGCTTGGCTATCATGAAGACAATTTTTTTACTTGCTAATGGGATTATATTTATATAAGTAGACACTAAATAAACTTTCTCAAATAATAGACTGTGTGAAAGATTTTGGTAACGATTGACAATAATGTAAAGCATTTTCATAAATTTGAGAGAAATAACTAGATGCTCCATTACAAAACCATCTCCCTCATCCTAAGGTCTTTTATTTAATTAATACACGCTTGCTATAAATATCTACGCAAACACACTTAGTGATCTATACATAGATTTTATTCACATAGAAGGAATTAAATTCTTCTGCTATAACATTAATGTTCTAGTTGGATACACCCTGGAACTCTCACACAATCTATACATAGATTTTATTCACATAGAAGGAATTATATTATTCTGTGACTACATTAATGTTCTAGCTAGATACAACCTGGAATTCTGACATGCTTTCAATTTCAGTACTCAAAGCTTTATCGATTGAATGTACACCTCCATTGCCCGGTGTTTTAACACCGTCTGAAACCTAACAGTGTTTTGCAATCCCTATAAAAGCCAACATTAATGAACTATTATAATACCACATCACGTTTAATTTGGGAAAGCTAAAATTATTCATTGACATTACTATTTTCAAAGGATAAATCAGATTCTTGTGTCTTGATAACTTGCATATTATGGTCATTAATTTCAATTGGAATAAATCAAAAGGCCAAAATAGATGTATTTTGATAGTACTTTGGAAGAAATAACATGCCTATGATAGTTTGGGCAATGGAAAACTAGAAAGAAGTAAGACATAGCAATAGAGGTAATCTTAGTAGTATGGTAGTGTAAGAATCTGGATGAAAGATGAAACGGTACTTTTACTAGATGTCCAAGAACCAAATTAGATTAACAAGCTCAGCCTTAAACCAGAATATAGCCTTATATTAGAATAATAGGCTTCCATTCCGATGGTAGCAGAACTGGGAATACATGAAACCCATCAAAGATTACAAAAAAATTTAGGATCAGGGTTGTCCAAACAACCAAAACAACAAATTTCCTTTCAAATTGTTAACCCAGTTTTAAGCTTCTTCAGTGTATTCAGCATTGGTTTTCCCGACTCTTGGGGACTCTGAAACACATATATACAAACTTATTCCTCAACTTAATACCTTCTCCTTGGATAAACTAAACCAAGGGTCAGTTCCCCATCAAATCCTACCACAACTAACCAAATTCATCCTCAATTTCTCATAAGTTTGAAAACCAAATTTGGGTTTCTCAACCCGCTACAAGAAATTTTGTGACACTTACCATAATTGAAATTTTCTCACAATCTTAATCTATTGAAATGGGTTCGCCATTTCTCCACTCTTAATCAAAGAACTACAAAAAATATCGGTAACATGAAATCTTTCGTAGAAATCATTTCACACCATTCCTTTTCACGAACTAGAATGTGTTTTTTTTTCCTGAACATAAAACACTCAGATCCAAAATAAATAAGTATCATGAAGAAGAAGTGCCCTTTATTTGTGAGAGCAGTTGTAGAGTAATATATAGTCTAATAATCTACAGTGATATCTCTTCCAGGGACACAGCCACTTTTGGATATATCACCAACTGCAGTTCTCTCACTTCTTGTATGGTGATATTGATTGCAGTTACTACACTTCTCAATGGAAACTTCAATATAGCCTCGCTAGCTGTCTGCAACACTCGACAAAACACATATATGTGATACCCATTCTGAAACAAAGTGGGTGTCAAAACAAACAAAGGAAATAATATATGCGTTGTATCTTACCAAAACGCCAGGGTTTTGACTGTTGAGAGCTAAGATATACTGAGCTTCTTCACCGCCAACGTTCATTTCAAAATACTCAATCCCCTTGGAAACAGTCACATCTCCAGGGTGCAGAATGTCGATGAAAGTGTTACTTGATTTAGAACAAATCATTAATGATTTTGCAAAAGAATAAGTATGTGATGAATGAAGAAAAGCAGAATTTAGGCTTTACCATCAGTATCAACCAAATCAACTTGAATAGGCCCTCCTGAGATAAGAGTGAGCATTTCCATGGCTCATGGATGAGTATGCCATACTGGTAGATGTACACTGCATGGAATCATCCTGAGCCTCACGATTTCCAAGCCATGTGATCTGCAACGCACTTTACTCTCAATGCAGCTCATAAATATATAAAATGTGATAAGACTAATAATGATGAAAAGAGTATTAAGATCTTACTGCGCTACAGGAAAGTGGGCGTTAGGGCCTGAAGTGGCAGTGCAGACTCCTCCTGAATCTCTAATAACATGGCCATTAGTGAAAATGTTGCGCAGAGTAAAGTTTTTGAACCCTTTAGGGTAATCCATAACAGGATCAGGATCTGCTCCATAGACACCTGCATTTGTAATACTTAGAAGAATGGCTGAAATAAGGAGCAACTTCATCTCTGTAAATTATCTTTGCATTTTGTGTTGGACTGTCTCTCCACATCACATGAACGCTGAGAAAAATTGTATTATGGATTTCATCGTATCCAGCAAAGCCAGCTAAATTTCAATGCGGCAATGAAGACTTAATATTCAGGTGTGTGAACTGTCCTCTCCAACATTAATGATAGCTTTACAGCTGTCTATTTTCGCTTCTCATTTGTATATTTTTTATTTATAAAATAAATTAAACCACTAGAAAAATCCAACGGACCAATAGAAAAATAGACAAATTCGATTTAATTTAAAAATAAGAGATATTAAACACCATGAAACATATGATATATGATTTTTTTCAAAGTTTGGAAGCACATATTAATCGTTATAATTCGCATGAAAAAAATAGTCTCTGCCTTTATAAAGGCAGGGACTAACAAAACAACTAAGCATATAACACTACTTTCTAATAAAAAAAAAACTAACTAGAAATCTAACAATTAATATAATGCTAAACTTAATTTAAAATATTAATAAACCTAACACTAACCAATTAATCCTATACTAACCTAGGCTACATACCAACTAACACTACACTACACAAAATAGATTTAATATTACCTACTAACCTAAGATCCTCCCTATATTCTATGTCATGTGGCCTATCCCCCAAGGACAAATGTGATGCCTGAGGGTACCATGTGCTGACCTAGGTCTGTCAGCATAGGCCCCTCTCTCTCTACCCTTGTGTGCATGATGTGAGATGTGAGAAAAAAAAATAGTGCATGGGGGAGATATGGATAATAACTTTGTGATATGTAAGTAATTAAAACCTCCTCATGGCCCCACTCAAATCCATGTTTATTGGGCGCAATCCCAAGCTACGTCGCTGCCCAAGACTGTACTCATGCCAGTCTTGTCCCCCTGCCATGTGTGTGATCAGTCCTTCTAGTTGAGCACGCTAAAGGTATTGGAGGGGACGTTTAAGTAGGTTTGTTGAAGTTTTAAATTTTTTTGAATAAGAAACTCCAACATCTACCACCTACTAATCCCAATGACCATGTCAGGGAAGTACATGGGGAAACGTAGGAACTCAGCCCCATACACATTCAATGCAAATTGCAATTTATATATATATATATAGGTCAAAAAATCATGTGCCAAAAGGGCATGAAGGTTAATGTTTTAGAGTTTGATAGGTAGACTCTAGGGTAATTAGGATAGAGGGGGGGGGTAGTAAATGCATAAAGTTAATTGGGTAGGATAGATCATATATGTATATGTTTTTTTTTTTCTATTTTCATTTCTTCATTTGATTTATATTATCTATAGAATTAGCAATGATTTTATTTGAGGTTCAAAGGGGAATAATTTAGAGAATATTCTGTATGACTAGGGGGGGGAATGAAAATTTTCCCCATTCATTTTCTAGAGAGGTTTTTAACTCTTGGAGGTGCACTCTTTTTTTTTTGTGAAGCCTATTTTGTCTAAATGATGATATATCTTGTTTCTTGCCATATATATATATATATATATATATATATATATATATATATATATATATAAAGAGTAAATTCTAACCCAATGACAACATAGATTTTCCTGTGAAAAATATACTAATACAAGGATTTGAATAGGGTTATTTCTTTCTTTTCTCCTACCATTCATGTTTTATCAATCATCCTACAACAAGGTGTATGTTCCTTCTATTTAGAGTTCAAAGTGATGCATAATTCTTAATCAAATTTGATTGTGTCAATTATGAATTTTAACAAGGAGAGAGTTAACTTTGTGACCACAATGTAGGATTTTTTTTCCTCTTGATACATAAACATTGAATTGGAAACTTCAACATATCAAATTTCTTTTCATTACACAATTGAAAACTTGAGAATTCATAATTTGTAGACATAATCTATTGAGCTACTTTCCCACATACATATACAAAATTTGGAATCACATAAGAGTAATACAAGGAGATTTTCATAATCTTTTTCCTTCTCTATTATTCATCCTGCTTCATGGCTCCATTGGGAAAGAACAAATAAGAAAACCCGATGTCTTTGCCAATACATCAAAATTCAAATACATTTTTACATAATATTGCAATTCAAATGAATCCTCTTCTAAATCCTTCACAAATGCTTTCTTCCAATATCTTCAATTCTTTAAGGAAACAAGGAGAAGACAAGAGCTGACCCGGGGTGAAACATCACAACATCAAAAGTAATTCAAGCATACTCCCCAACCCAGTTTTACATAATAGGTCAAAACATAGAACCTAACTAGGGGGGAGGTGGATTTTCCCAATGGGAGATGTCAATCACCATACCATAACATATCCCTTTCAGGGCTAAAACTTCAAGAACTTTTGTTCTTTTACAAGGCCCTTTCGAGGTTATTTTCACAAGGATTTTCATTCCTTTCCACATGCAAGAATTCACAATATCAAACAAGGTATGTAATGACAAGTAGGGGCCCATACACCCTACCCTCTTTCTCTCCTCTCACCATGAAAGAAGACTCTACACCATTGAGGTCCAACTAAGGCCCTCCCCCTGTACATGGCCACTTCTTCCCTATCTAAAGGTGAGTAATTCCAAAACAATCCCCATGAAATCCCCTCAAAAAAAAAACCTCAAGACAAGCATAAGAATACATCAAGAACAAGATAAAAATCCCTCCAAATCAAACCCAACACACAAGCAAGCAATATAAAGAACAACTCAATGTCATATGCATGATTCAAGCATGAACAACATGAAGAACAAATCCAAAAGAGTGAAGAACTCCTACCTTCACAAAATGTTATGGTAAAATGGTAAGTTGAGAAGAGCTTTTCCCTTTTGTTCCTTCAATCTTCAAACTTTCTCTAAAACTAGAGAACAACCCCAAAACTACTCCAAAATGCCTCTAAGTATGATCCTTAACTCAACTAGGCTTCAAGTAACCTCAAGATGGAGTTTTGAGTCCAACTCAAGTAGAAGACAATCAATTTTTGCAATCAACCAAAAGTAGGGTTTTTGAGTGGCCCTAAAAGTCAACCAAGGATGCTAAAGGGGTGGAAAGTACTCCCAACCCATACCCTTACCCATAGGGTACTTAGATTTAATGTTTTTAAGCCATAAAGACTTAATAGGAACAAATAAAAGCTAGGGGAATAATAAGACCAAATAACAACCTTTAAAGAAAGACAATGCAAAGATAGCATAAATTAACAAGGGGTTTAGTTTCATCTTTCCTTTGAGTTTTCCCAGCTAATTTTCCTACACACTAATTGCACACATCAGTAGTTCAAGAAACACATGTATGTATGTAAAAATACTTATCAAAAAATTTATGTAAATTAAAATATTCATTTTCTACAAATCCATTGTTCATCTTGTTCATTAAAATTGGAAAATTCAAAGTGTTAGTTTTGCACTCATTTACTTCATCATTATAAATGCTCATAAAGCATTAAATGAAAAAATAAAATAACTGAAGTAAAGCATCACACATCGTAAAATAGCATAATAATGTTCAGTGCATCAAATAATGTTCTGACATATCGAGTCATGAGTATCAAAATAATAATGTATCATCGATGCTAGGATGGATCGAGGCGAGGCCTCACATAATACTTGTAGTAATAGTGGTATATATTCTACATGCTCTTAGGATTTAATACTTTATTATACCCTTATAAACAACTAAAACTTTCTAAGATTGCTAGCCAAAAGTTTTCTTACAATTCATGATGTTTCTGCTATATCTAATACTCAGTTGATTTAAGCATTATACACTTATGACTAACTAACTTCTAGAAAAAAGAATTAAATTTTTATAGTCAATTCCTTCACTTATAATATTTTAAATATTGCTAGTTATATTCATTTTAACTATTTTAACACTTCCTTTTTATCAACTCTTCTCTAGTACAGAATAATACTTGTGCAATTTCCTTGTTCTACTTTTTATCTTTTGTGAATATTAATTCCATTTCTTTCATTTTAGTCTAAACTAAAGAATGTAGCCTAGATTTCAAGTCATACCCATACTCACCTTCTTCTAGCTACTTGTATAAATCTAATAGCTATGTAATCTGGGGGAGCCTGATGGTAGAAGTGTGTTGCATGGATACTTTTGTGGCTTTTTCTCATGCATTGGTCGTGAGAGAAAATCGTAGTGGGGCTTCCACCTCCATCTTCTTGGACAAGGACAAGATGTTGTCTTGTAAAAACACTCTAATCCAAAATCACCCTGAGCTTGCAAATTTCTCTTTTAATTAGTTTAGCAAAGATGGAGGTGGTATTTGCAACAATGAGATGGTTGATGGCATTGACAAGAAGCTTGGAAAGTAATTGAATGCACCACAAATAGTATTTGGTGGTACACTTGAAGAGAGGGATACTATGAGCAACACCATGGCATAACCATAGGATGGCATGAGATTTTTTAACATCATAAAAATAATAAATAAATAAATAAATTTACTAGATTAATATATATGAATAACAAATTCTATATTTTTTTAAATAAAAATCTATCCCTATGTTCTACATCAGTTTTATTAATGTAATCAACATTTAATAACATTTGGAACTCTAAATATTTTTATTTTGGATGGGCAAGACCTTGGTTGATGCATTGCCACCTTGATGTCCATACAACTTGGGGATTGGCAATGGTTTTTCTTGTAGAGAATGGGCCAAGTAAATTGACAAGCATAGAACCTCCTCCTCCACATTTTCCCAGATGCTGATATGATTCTAAAATAATCTCCACTCTAATTCATAAATATTCTTCTCATTTTTCCTTTTTTCACATTTTTTTCCTCTTCATTGTTATGGATGGCTTATTTTGGTTGGAGGAGTATAGTTAAGGAGGAAGATTCTTATCATCAGCATTGTTCTAAAAAAAAAAAATTTCTTGAGCCTTAAGGTTCATGACAACTTGTTTAACATGTTTTTATCTACTAGGAACATGGACATGACATTTCATATATAGAAAGATATGCAAGAATACAGTTATAATTGTGGAAGTCAGAGTCTAGAACATACACAATCTGCAATAACACTTGCTCCAATCAAAGTTTAAACCTACCAAAAAGATATTAACATTGATGTAAAATAATTAAACACAATCCAATCCAATCTAGAAATAAGGACACGCTTTAATAAACTAAAAAGAGTAATCTATTTATTTGAGCATACTTTTTGTTGTTGTCAAAATTCCATTAACCATATTAGGTGAATGGGCTACTAGAGGAGGAGGAGCAAGTATGGAAATAGTTGGAGTTGTGGAGGTATTTGTAGTGGATCCTTCAAGGTAAGGAGAGGGCAATAGAGAAGACTTAAAAAAGGAATATGTCTCAAATCTCACATTTTAGCTTCCATAGTTAACCTAGGTTCATTGGTTTGAAGAACAACAACTATTCAATTTTGTTCTTGCTTGAAACAGGCATGATCTACAATCCTATATTGATAAATCTCTCCAACACTACACTAAACAATATAACTCTTCAAAAGTACAGAAATTGGCTGATCTTAGGCCATGTGGGGAATTAATAAAATATATGCTTTAGTGAAAACCTCATAATAGGAGGTATTAGATTGTGTCATGTGACTATCTGGTTTTGGGTAATGCTTCAAAATGTACTAAGAGCTATTAAAGCATATTCATCTATAATACCTTAACCACTAAAAAGCCAAAAAAATTTGTTGTTCAATTAAACATGGAGGAAAATATACTAGAATTAGTATAAGAATGGAATGCATTGAAGTAAAAGATAACCCACACATGACACCATGAATATTTCTAAGCCATTAGTACATACTCAAAAGGTTCAAGAAGATCTAGTGGTATGTGCATGATAGTCCAAGGAGACTTTCATTTCTTCATATTGTGTACACATTCACATTGAAGCCAGGAGGTGTATACATACCAAAATAGCCAACTAACTAGACATAGAGAAATATATACATAACTGGTCTCTATGAGTCTAGGAAAATGAAGAAACTATTGCTAGGAAATTCCTTGAACTACAAGTATAGAACAATCCCCCTTAATTATTGATCAAATCAAGGTTTCTATTAGCCATATAAAGCTACAAAAACTTCTACTTCTATTTAAATAGATTGTAAGTTCAAAGTTAATGTTCTATTTTAGTTCAGAGTTTAGAAACTAGTCTCATTTGGGGCCTCTATAAAACCATAACCCACAAAATTAATGTCCTACTCTACACTAATTATAGGAGAGATTTTTAGTGGATCATATTTTCCTAAAACTCTAATAAAAAGATAAATGGATACCTACACATGCAATAATGTATGGGCCTACATATCAAATTGATGGAGTCTATGGCTTCAAAAATTTAAAATTACCTTGCTAGGAAAAATGAAGAGATTTAAGAGTGTTGTTACTGCATTTTGGATCAGTAATGGAACCACCCCTTCTATTGTGACAAATGCCCAATCATCCATCTATATTCTACAAGAAGGTGAAGTTTGTAGTTTAAGATTTGTAGAAATAGATTTGTTAGAATTTCTTTTGAAGCTTCCTATCATTGCCAACAACTCCAACCCACCCCCACCTTGAATTTGTGTGACATATAACATTGTAAGAGATGTGATGTGAAATGTTGTAGGAAAATGGAAATGTTTTGACACTACAATATGTAGATTATATTCTCACCACAATTTGTGATCGAAAAATCATTATCATGGAAGCATTCACTTTTGTGAGACAATGATGATGCAAGACAAAAAAAACCCAAGCTTCCATACGCAAACAAGCTTGCAGGGGAGTCCTACCGGATTGATTAATGGTAGCTTTTTTAAAAGTAAAATTACACTTTGTGAATGAACCCTTAGTCTTCTAGTGAAGGTGAATGGTTCTGAATGAGCCCACCAGGGATAAGTGAGTGCAAGGCCCCGACATCATAAAGGATGAGTTTGGAACTATGTTAATGGATGCCCCTTAATCCTTGGTTCTTAGTCAAAGAGGTTCAATGTATGAATTTTTCTCCTGTAATTGGATAGCTAAATAAATCTAGGCTTATATAAAGACTACTAAAAAAATAAAGTTAAAATTTACATAGTAAAGTAAAATAGCTCTTAAAAACAATAGTATTTTAAAACAAAATAAGTCTTTCAATTTATGTGTCCATGGAGTAAATCAATTTATGTGTCCATGGAGAAAATAAAATGATTTTGAAGTAAAATAATTAAAAACTCTTAAGTAAATAAGATAACTCCAAGCTTATGTATGTTTGGAATTTATAGATATATTAATTTAGTATATCTATGTTGGTAGTATTCTTTTTCATTAATTTTATTTATAGATGCATGGATGGGGGAGCATGTCAATGGTTTATTATACTCATTTTCATATGTTATTTGATGTGATTTAAAGTAAATTAGATTCTCATAGTTGATGCCCTGAGAAAAAAATACTATGAGCAAATTGAGATCTTTTAATTTGATTTCAATAACTAGTGTAGATCTTAAATGATATTGGAATGATGAAGATTGATAAAATCTTACAAATACTGTATGGTTGGTTTGACTATAGAATTTTTTGTAATCTCACTTGTAGGATGACATGAACTATGTAGAAGATTATGTGAAATTCCCTTGTCATTGGTTGCTTGATAATTTCTTTGATGATATGAAATTCATAAACCAAAGGATCAACTAGACTTCCATAGATTGTCTTTGCAAATTAGTTTCAACTCCATTTGAATGTATTACCTACACAAAGGTTGTTCAACTATAAGAGAAGGTTATACTTATTTTGCAAGTAGTTATAGGCATATATTATCAATTACATTTCTTGACTTATCAAACTTTAAAGACTATAAGGACTTGAGAATTTTGTATCTGTTTGCAAATAAGTAGGTCACAAATAAGAAATTTGAGAACAAGGTAGAATTGGACATTGATTTAGCATCAGAGCATGGAAGGTATGCAAAGCATAAGATTCCCATATGTTTTGCTAGAATATGCTAGAATTATTGACAAAAAAATATGATTATACATGCACTATCCACTTTCATGAGAGTGTTGGATCTAGCTTTTGGGAAAATGTATGATATTTTTAGTACCTGATTGATGCAGATATTTAAAAAGCCAATTATTGTATACAACTATCCAAAAATGATCAAGGCATTTTACATGTGACTCAATTAGGATGGCAGGATTGTTGTTGTCATGGATGTACTTGTACCAAAGGTAGTTTCCTCATCTCTTAATATGTTTAAGCAGTAAGCCTAGATGTAAGAAATAAAATGCACATTAACCATGTTGTAATTCTCTAGGATTGAGATAAACCTTATGAGTCTACATTTTTTTTTAACCTTATGATTGCAGTCAACATCTTTTGGTTAGAAGTTAAGCTTATGTACACTACTTCACAAGTTGGGGATCTAATAGGTGGGAGCCAAAGGGACGAATGATTGGAAGTTATTGAGAAAGAGTATGTGGTACAATGGGTTGTCTTTTTTTGTTCTTTGTAAAAAAAAATCATTTGAAAAATACTTTTTTTTTTGCATAACTTATTTTTTATGTATGGTTGTAGCACTACTAAAGAGCCACCTTAAGTTAGCAATCATTGACAGTATCTTAATTTGAGATAGCTACATTTAGTTGGTTATTAGAAAAAGTTTTCATATTTTGTAAAACCAATGGAAGATGAGAGTTGGACTTCTTTTTCAGTCTATATGATACTTTTATAAAGATAATTACATAGACTTGATTGTGGACTAGGTCATTGCAAGAAGAAATGTTTCATTATTATCTCTAACTGTGACTTGGTCTGAAACTTTTCACTTGTTATAAGAATTAATATCATGTTATAGTATATTGTGTAAGCTAATTTGTACAATGTGAGAATCTTGATTTCCAGAGATATGGAGAATGATAGATAAATTAAATTTAAAATATGAAATTTGTTCAATTATCTTCCACTACTAAAGATTCTTAGATGTCTAAAAATACCCAAGGAAAAATTTGTATTGGTGTGATTATATAAGTTTTGTAACCCAATGTAGTTTTAATAGCATTCACAAAGAAAATTAGAGGTTTGAGATGGAGTTGACAATGACATGGCCTCTTATTGTGGTAGGAGTTGCTACAATTTATGTTGCTCTTTTTCTACTAAAAAGCCTTGAAAGTTCTAATAACAAGAACCATCTTCCTCCAAGCCCAAGAAGTCTTCCCCTAATTGGGAACTTTCATATGCTTCTTGATAGTAAAAGGCCAATTCACTGAATCGTAGCTTCTCTTACTAAAATCTATGGGCCAGTTATGCATGTCAAATTTGGCATCCACCTATTTTGATAATAAGCTCTTCAAAGTTAGTGAGAGAGTGTTTCATAGTAAATGACAAGGATTTGGGATCAAAGGCTCAACTTTCACAAGGGAAGCATTTGGGGTACAATTATTCAGTGTCTAATTGGGCTCTAATGGCCCCTTATGGATAATTGCTTGAAGGATTTTTGTTCTTGAGCTTCTCTCTCCCAAGAGAATCTAGTTTTTTCTCCCAAGAGATCCCAACAACTTTGCAAAGGAGTCACTTCTCTATTTGAGTAGGCTCAGTTGTAGAATAGTTTTAACATGAAGAGGTTCTTCTCCTTCTTGAACTTCAAGATTCTCATGTCTATGATCATTAATAAGAAGTATTTTGTAGAGGACTCAGGGGTCTCAAAGGGGATTATTTCCAAGGCTATTAAGGATTCTTTTGTGTATCATGGGTGTGTTAATATTGGGTATTATATTCCCTGGTTAAAGTGGCTTGATTTGCAAGGGTATGAAAGGGCAATGATCAAGGTACAATCACATTTGGACTTTTATATGCACACAATATTGGAGAAGCACAAGGAGAAAGGACCAAAACAAGGGCGAGAGATGGAAGACTTTTTTTATTTTCTCATCGCTCAAGCAAACTAGAATGGTGATTCAATTTCTTAAAAAAATGAATTCATCAAGTCAACTACTGTTATAAGTGTTTTCACTTTATCATTTCATAAGAATAAGACATCAGTGTAATTTTCTCCTGGTTTTATAGATCTCACATACATAGTCTAGCAACTATTTTTTTATAAAAGTGTTAAATGGTCAAAATTAATTTACTTTTTTCTTAATATTTGTATATTTGCAAATTATGTTTAGTGCAGGCTCTAATACACTTCTAGTTGCCATGGAATGGACATTGTCAATGTTATTAGAAAATCCATATTTTATGAATATTCTTATTAGCTAACCTCTATGGTGGGTAGATCATTTTATGAATATGATATTAAGCATGGTGGGTATCCTCTATTATGTATGTGGATTCAATCATATTTTTTCTAGTTTACCTTTGACATATTTTTTTCTGAGGGAGATAAGCATCAATAAGATAAGGTTAACTCACATGCCTTCTCATGGTATCAGTGGGCCAGTATGCTATGACCCCAATATATATTCTCTTGCTCTCCATGGTCTAGATGTAGGGAATGAGACACTCTAATATATGGGAACCTCATCCATCTATAGCCACTTGTAGTGCCATAAATATAGATCTATAAAATCTTATCTCAAGGTGGTGGTTATCCCACCAAAGACCTAAAGATAAATATCCAAACTAATCATTGACTAGGCTAACATTGGTGATTACTTTGAATATTTATCTTCTGGTAAATTATTTTTTAAACAAATCATGTTGGTCAAAACTTCCACCAATGTTTACTAACATTGGTGGAAATTTTGACCAACCTTGGTCAAAATTTCCACCAAAGATTTGTCAAAATTTTGACTAATGCATCGACCACGATGTTTTCGTGGGTTTGGCATCATGGTTGATCAAGAGCCAGCATTGGTCAAACTTTTGACCAATCTTTGGTGGAAATTTTGACTAGTGCATTGACCAAGATGTTGTCATGGATTTGGAATCCTAGTCGATGCTTTGGTTGACATTTTGACCAAACTTGGTTGAAATTTTGTCCAGTGGTCTTAATAACAAGGGAAGCCATTTTTGACCAAATGCATTGTCACAATTCCAACACCTACAAGACTTAGTCAAATTTTTGACAGCAAAAATAGCAACAAAGAAATTGGTTGACAATTTGACCAATATGGGTCAAAAAATTGACCATTTTTTGTCAAAAATTGGGTCAAAATGTACTAGTGGATTGAGTTGATTTTCCACTTTGGTGAATTTTTTCAAGCATGTATCCGAGGAATTAAGTTGTGAAGGAATCAACAAGTTCTATACTTGATCATCTCATGATTAAAAGATCTAGGAAAGTATAGGTCGAAGCTTAGAAATTCTAGGATCAAGTTTCAAAGGTAAAATCCATTTTTATGAAGAAAGATGGGTCTACAAGTTTCCAACTACTCACCAATGGAAGCATAGGTATTCTAATATGCTTTTGAAACTAACTTGGATAGTGCCTAATTCTAAAGTCTTTGTGCATAAGAAAGATAGGCATGATGCTAAAATGAATTATATTGAGCTTGTAATGAATTATCCATGCTTGATACATCACCTTGTAGCCATCAAATTGAGATCAAAGGGAAGATTTCATGAATATTTTCTCTCTTGAGAAAATTTTACTTTTAGAGGGGTTTTTCATCCTTGAGAAATGTAAAGGACTACTTCTTTGAAGGCTTGGAAAATAGAAAGCCAAGTGACTTTAATGTGTGAATATTCTTTGGAGATTCCCAATAGATGCTTCTAGTAAAATTAGCTATAAAGGAGAAACCGTGATATAAGCAAATCAAGTGTTAAGTACTTAATGTGGAGAATGAAAGGATTAAGTGCCCAAAGGAAAATTAGGCTTATAAAAAATTTGATTTGTGCTCTCTCCCTCACACATAATAAGTTATCAAATATATCTTCATTCTAGATTCTAAAGTGAAACAAGGTACTTTTTGCTAAACTAAAGTCCTTGTTTCGGTAAGTGGCTTTTAAAGATAAGACTTCACTTTAAGTAAAGTAACAAGGCTTTTGGGGTTATGAGTTTTTATGTGCATGAAAATGGAAAGTTTAAATAGTCATTGATTATAAAATTTAATGCAAGCCTACTATTATTATTGTTGGTTGAACTTAATTTCATTCATGTGGTGCCAATGCTAGGATTTTTTCATCTATTTCATCAAAATTGCTTGAAAGTTATTTTCTTGGGTATTTTAAAATGGCTATTTATCAAGAACTACATCATGTGGAATCATAGAAAATGGAAATTATAGATATAGGTTATGATAAGCTTATAGGTCTGGAGAGTGAGTTAAAGGATTTAATAGATAGCTCAATCAAGTTTTATGGTTTAGGTGATCTTCGCAGAAGACTTAACTCTCAGCCTATTCACCCAATCACTCAAAAGTTAAAAGAAATCATATTGGTAGAAGTGAATAGATTTACCATAGATGTACAAGCTCTAGAGATAGTAAGGGAGTGTATAAAGATATATGATCCAAAGACAAAGCAAATTCTGCTTCCTAGCCAGTATATCCTCCTCTCAATCAACAAGGCTTTAATGCAATCTGCATTCGGTGTGCCCATGAAGGAGAAATATTGTGACACTAACTTTGGCTCCTATGAATCCATATTCAATGAGAAGAATACCTTGAGAAGGGAGGATATGCAGAGGACCTAGTTCCAAACGCTTCACTAGAAGAAGAGCAAGATGCCCAAAACTCTTTTTGGGACCAATCTAAAAAGAGAGATCATTGATATCATGGCACTACTATTCAGATTAAAAGGAAAGGATGAAATTATGGAATTTATTGAGCACCACTTCTTCCTAGTGCAATCCATTTGTGTCAAAGGTCTACAAATTGACTAGGCCAAAATCATATGTGATGAGCTTGCCTCATGGTTGAATTGAGCTAAGGAATTCAAGAAGTTTCAAATGTCTTCATATTAAATCTATGCCTTGGCTACACATCACCTATGGCTAGGTCTTCCCAAAACTAAAGACTACAATGAAAATACAAAGATGTATGAGTTCTACCCACACCTTTAGCTACAGATAAGCTATGAGGAGTACGTAACAGTCAACGATGCTATCATAATGCAATTGTGGTAGGAATTGCAAGGGTGCCTTGAGAGAAGATTTTCACTAGAAGACATTTTGTCTATAATCCAATTTGGATACTCTTTCATCCAATTTTTGAGCTTCTCCTACCTACGGATAGGTTCTTTTGACAGATTTTTGAAAAGACTTCCTAGGTACTCGGAAGACAAGTTTTTTCTTGTCAAATTGTGTCAGAAAATTATTGAAATGAACACATTATGTTCAAATGAGAAGAAGATACTCAAGATTTCCTTTCCCATTGTGATTGGACCCTATCCTTGTGCCTCTAGATCTGATGCTCAAAATCTAGTCAAGAATTTTGAAAGTAATATAAAATTGATTGATTATGAGGTACTCAAGCCTCAAGATGACCTAGTAAAATTTGTGAGAGATCATCTAGAGCTGGGATATGCTTATAGACATGTTCTAAACATTGAATATTTTTGGGTTGGTTGTCTTAATGAGTATCAAACCTAGGAAAATTTTTGGTCCTAGTTGACGATTGATGAAGTTAAATTATATAATGACTATATTGATGTTTTTGATCTTGTAGATGATGGCTCCTATATGCATCCCTCATTCTACAATTAAATTAAGGGCACTCCCATTGTGTCTACCCCACCCGTAGGTCTTTTCATTGATACCATGGAGGTTCTAATGCATAGAATCATCAAGAGGATGGACAAGTGGGTAGAGTGGACTCAAGAAAGAAAGAAGAGGATAGGAAGTATTGGATCCACTATTGAACTGACTTCAAGAGCTACAATGAAGGCTTATAGAGCCAAGGTGGTAACTCCTAAGAAGGCATAATGCTCTGACATTCTTCCAGACATCTATCATTCCCTCTTCTCTCCTTCTTTTTGTAGTCATTTAAGGCATTCTCTCAATTTTCTTAGTCTCTATAATGGAAAATGATTCAGTCATGTCCTATTTTTAGTTTATTTCATTCAAATATTCTCTACATTGTGATCATCAATATAATTGGCCATTTTGAGAAGGCTTATATATCTAATTTTTTTTGAAGTTAATAGGATTGGCAAAATTATTATGGGCAAACCCTTGTAGTCAGGACTACTATGTGACTCTGAGTCTACTTTTAATTTTGTTGTTCATTTAGTTGATGCATGATATTTGAAATGAATGTGCTATAACTAAAATTTGAATGATTGCAAGTAAACTTGGTTTTATTTCCTTCATTTTAGTAGATTGTAAACTTTACTTTCTTCAGCATAAGCGACATTCCTCTCCTAGTGTTATATGTTGTCATTCATATGTCTAGTTTGACACATTGTATGAGAGGGCCAGAATTTGATTAATGGAGCAACTGAAAAAGGAACAATCTTGGTATTGTCAAATATTAGTTAACTTAGTTATCTGGGAATTTCTCATTTGGTTATTCCTTCTACTCTCTTGTAATCATAGCTAGTCTTGCATGTTCCCATCTTTGCATTTAAGTTAGAATAGTTTTCATTTCAAGAGTTAGTCCCTATTTTCAAACTGTCTATGTTGTTAAAAGTGTTGAACAATCTTCTTATTGGCCTTTTCTACTCTTTAGTTAAGAGCACACCCCTAAAACCCTAAAAGAAAAATTCATTGCAAATCTTGCATCTAAAAGGGAGTTGTACTTTTCAATTTAGTTGATAGGTTACTACACTAACCCATTTTATTATTAACTTCTTTTTTCTCCATAGCTATTGGGCATTTTAAGAGTCAAGGTATAAACCAAAGAATTAAGGGAGAAAAATTGTTAACCAACAGTATGTATATGGGTTATATCTTCCACTGTGTTATATCTTGTTCGTTTTAATCTTTAAAAAAAATGAAATTGAAAACTTAATGACATTACAGGTTAATTTCTGTTGGGTTCCCCCAATGAGTCATTACATCAGGTAGTAGTGCCTCACTTTCTACATTGGGAGCTTTGGGTATATTAGAACACCACTAGATGAAAACTATTCAACTTAAAAAAAACTTGAACAACTTGAACTTCAAACTCAAATAATTAAACATAGAAAAAAGGAAAACTTATTTAATTCTAGATTTGGATTTCAAAACATTTTTTCTTATGATTATTCTTTAAGGCAGCATGTCTTTGTTGATTTTTTTGGTATTTTTTTGTTCTTTCTTGGATGTTGTAGGAGGATGGTATCTAGGACTAGATCAACTATGAGGGGTCATAGCTCGGGCTGAGGAAGATGTTGTGCATGAGGTAGAGATATAAGCCTGCATGTGGTTGCCCATGAGAATCATGTTAAAGGAGAGAATAGGGAGGAGAACATTGGATAAAAACATGTAGACTCTGAGGAACTTGGTACTAGGTAGCTATTGAAGATTATTTTAGAGTGCCTACTTAACCAGGAGAGGGTTGAGTGATGAGAGTCGCATCATTCAAGGAATGATGAGGGATAAAGATGTAGGAGTCATAGGAGAGGTCATACAAGAGATAGGATAGAGGCTATCAAAGCCAATCAGATGAAGGACCTCCTGAGAGTCAAGATTAAGGCTTTTACAAGAGCTGATATTAAGTACAATGTAGAGAATTGGTTGATTGCATTGGATAGATATTTTACAATGCAAGACTTTGACACAAATACCAAAACAAGGTATGTCATTACCCACCTAGAGATCTTTACAACAACTTGGTAGAAAATTGAGGAGAAGAAAGTAAGTCGAGATATGAAGAACATCACATGGGAGTTATTTCTGGAGAACTTTTGCATGTGGTTCCTACCTGAGGAGTGGAATCAAAAGAGAGAAGATGATTATCATAATTTGAGATAGTATACCCTGATCATGGTAGAGTATGAGAGTTTTCCACTTATGATACAACATTTTATATGAGGACTAAATAACCATTTCATTGGGGGTATGAAATTATTCTATCCTAAGACCCTCAAGGAAGTAGTTTGTCAAGCCATACTTATTGATCAGAATATCACTTTAGGACATGGTGGTTTTGAGGTTGCACCTGCTACTGGAAATGCACCATTAGGGTCTACAGGCACACAAAACCATGACATAGGAAACAATAGGAAGCCTTATTTCTCTGGAGGCAATCAAGGTCAATAATAGACACAATAGTAGCAAAAGGGATCCTACCCTCTAGCACAAAGTGGTGGTAGTGGTTCTAACTCTCAGGACTACTAGCATAATAGGAATAATCAGTATAGTCAACCTACTTAGAGTAACCACTCCTTTGCTAGTAGAGATAGTCAGCAGTCTAGTGCACCTCCAATAGGGAGAGGTTCTAATAGAGGTCAGCATACTTCTCATTATTTGGAATAGAGGCCAACACCATCTAGTCCTATAGTTGGTGACACTAGGAGATCACATAGATTTTTTGCAATTGTAGATCATTGCTAGGAAAATCACCAAGGTACCATAGTTGAGACTAGATGAGTAATTAGAGGTACACCCCTTTCTATTTTATTTTATTTGGGTGCTATAGGTTCCTTTATATCACCCTCTATAGTTGTAAAGTGAGAGCTTGAGGTGGTTAAGCAAGGCATAGGTCGGCAAGTGGAACTAGATTTAAGAGCTAGGATAGCTATAGACTCTTTAAAGTAGTAGTGCTAGTTGGACCTAGGAGGATTCATTACTATAATAGACCATCGATTCATTCCCCTTGGCTCATACAACATACTGTTGGGCATAGATTCACTAGGCTCACATAGAGCTAGCATTTATTATAGGAGGAAGACTATTTAATGCAAGGATGACTAGGGTAAGGACTCCAAGATTGTAGGCATCCAGAGACCCATATCCCTTTATATGATCTATGTTATGTAGCTGAAGAAGAGCATCTAAAATGGTTGTCAGGTGTTCAACATTACTGTGAGTGAACCTAAGGAGGAAGACCTTGAAGGAAAGACCCTAGATCATCCTAGCCTATAGGAGTATATTGATTTTTTTTCTAGTGAGATCCTAGGTATGCCATGTAAGAGGAATATTGACTTTCACATTGATCTCATCCCAGGTGTAGAGCCCATATCTAGAGCTCCTTACCAAATGACCACTCACAAGTTGAGTGAATTGTGTCTACAACTAGAGGACCTTTTTTCTAAAGGTCGTATTAGACCGAGTATTTCTCCATAGGGAGAACCTATTCTCGTTTTGAAGAAGAAGGATGGATCGTTACACTTGTGCATTGACTATAGATAGTTGAACAAGCTAATGATTAAGAATAGGTACCCTTTACCAAGGATAGATGACTTGTTTGATTAGATCAAGAGATCCAAAGTGTTCTTTAAGATAGATCTAAAGTTAGGGTACCATCATCTATGCATTCTCGATGTTGATAAACATAAGATAGCCTTCCATACTCATTATGGACACTATGATTTTACAGTTGTTCCATTTGGTTTGATGAATGCTCCATTAGTATTCATGTCCTTGATGAATGGAATATTTTGTTCTTATCTAGACCATTTGTACTTGTATTATTCGATGACATATTTATAAATTTGATATCTCAGGAAGAACATGAGGAACACCTATGGTTAGTCCTTCAATGCCTTAGAGATAGATAACTATATGCCAATTTGGTGAAGTGCATTTTCTTTCAGTTTGAGGTACAGTTTTTAGGACACATCATTTCAGGAGATGGTATTGAACCGCCTCAAAATAGGTGTTCCATAGTCATGCGCTAGGCCTGGCTTAGGAATAATCTATTCAAGCTAAGGACTAATTTTCCCCTACCATGAGGTGCATTTAGATTGTCAACCCAAGGACGTATACTTGAAATGGTTGGAATAGTATGTGCACTAGGTACCTTGATGAGTCATTATGCTTATGCTGCAGGAAAGTAAAAATGCAAAGGAAGGAAACTACACTACTACTGTGGAAAGGAAACTACTGAATCTATGAATGTTGAAAACACAATGACAAGATAATAGAGATTCCATCTTGACTCATCCACTAGATTGTTCTCGCAGATGCTGCAGGAATGTTCATGAAGTGTGATGCTACAGGAAGGAATTAACTAGCTACGTCTTACTTAAAATACTGCTAATGCTAGTAAAATGAATCTATTCTATCCTAATCTAATCCACCTTCCAATTGGGCCCCCTTGGTTGGCTTCTCTAATCTACCAACATAGGATAGAAGCTAAAGAGAACTAATTCATTTCATTAATCAGTCATTACATGATTCAGAATTGTAAAGCACAACTGCAACAAACCATGAACTAGTTTTCTCTCTTACTCAATAAAACTTATCGAAAACCAAAAACTAAAAACTTCATACATAGGAGTCAATCTCGACATATATAGGGAATCTACTCTTTATTACATAACAAAAAAGTAACTATCCTAAGTTAAGTTTGTAGGAGAGAATATAGGAGAACAACTGAAAGCGGAAAGGAAGGATAACAGAATTGAGGAGGGAGCAATGAAGTCTTAGCATCTGCTTGTTACAACATAGATGTAGAGAAGGTAATGGCTCATAAAAGCTCCTCCTTATTTGCTGCTATGTTTCTTGGAGTGGTTATAACTTCCTTTTTGTGGTTTTTCCTTGATGCTCATTTCTCCTTGAATGTTGTCGGCAACCAACTTTTGGATTCTTCCGCTCATCATTTAATCCTTATCATTAGGTTAGTTATGATATAATACATATTTGCAAATAAACATCCATCAAACTAAATTCAAGCATAAGAACACACATTTGGATATTTATATGAAATGCTGCATATTAGATATAATTTAGGCAAAAGATGACATAGTTTTTCTACCCCATAAATCATCAAAGGTTTATCAAACATAGGCTTATAAGTGTTAAAACAAAGATAAATGGAGTATCACAAAGTATCTTAAACATAACAAAATAAAGGCATTTTCTAGACTCATCATCTACCCCCTGCTAAACTAATGCTTGTCCTCAAGCATTACACTTCTTTGTGAAAGATCTAAGCTCCCCAACTTTTGTCTTTCCCTTTCTGCTACTCTTGAACGTGTAATAAAATCCTCTAGTCCTTTCCCATACTTCTCACTTGTGGTCTTCCTACAACTTATCAAGTTTGTCAACATCAATATCATATAGGGGCCATAAAAGCATTGGAGGTTGCATGGTTAAAGGACACCATAGCTCTGGCCTTAGTTGCTTTCCCAGTTCTAAATATTTTGGAACTCTATATAGTGCTACTTCCAAATTAATAGAACTATATGGCTCTAATTTCTTAAGAGAATCAGGTAACCATGCCCATCTACCTCTTACTCTGGTCATAGCTCTCTAGATGCAAAGTAGGGCAAGTTTTCATATTCGGCATACACTTTGGCTCTAGCAGCAAATACCTTCTTTCTAACTTTTGGATTACTCTTCCCATAGGTTAATGTAAACCAATCTCAAAGCATTTCTTATGGTTGTTTACTTTCTGCCCTGAAGGGTAAAGGTTTTGTTCTCTCCTCATCTCTGTAATTAACCAGTTGTCTGTCATAATTCACCTCATTAGACATCCATGACATTAAAGCTTTCAAATGCACATCTCCTATATAGAGCTAGATTCCACTCAATTTCTATAGGAATAAAAAAATTATGAATATACAACTCATACAACAGATTTTGCTGCCATGGTGGTAAGGTTTGATACAGCCCATAAAACTCTTGTGCGGTTTTGAATTCTGTATTTACATTTTTGAGGGTTAACATCAACTAAAAAAAAAGATATTTTTCTTCCAAACAAAAAGCATATACTTGAGGAGGTGGTCTGCAAGCAAGAGCTTGATTAGCTAATTTAAGTGCATGTTCCATGAGTTGTTTCTGTCTTTCTAGCTGTTCTTTCAATTCTTCAATCTCCTCATTTTGTGATGTTATGATCTTGCTCATTCTTTTCTTCTCCTCTTTCCATAGTGCTTCAGCAAATAAATGCTATCCATATAATTGGAAAAGGAGTTTTTGCAAGGTGACAGCATTGTTATCCTCTTCATAATCCTTTTTCTTTTTCTGTTCCCGCCATAGATGTTTCGCTAAACTATTGATCCATATTGACTTATATGAGACTAAGGTAGTATTCAAATCATGACATTCAGGAACTAATTCATTCTCATGGCTTGAAACACCTAGTAAATCCATTAAAGTTTTGTTAATTTCTTGCTCACATGATACAGGAGGATTACCAGAAGCTTCTGTCATCTCAGTGTGAAGGAGAGAATGGTCAAAAATTATCTGCACAGGAGACTTTAGAGAAGGTGCTTTAGACAATATAGGATCTTTAAAAATTTGCCCTCTCATTCTAGGGCTTCTTCTCAAAGGAGTCTCTTCTTGTACTACTAGCTTTTGCCTACTTTTCTGTTTTGGTATCACTGTTGCAGGATTAGTTGTTGTAGGAACCTTCTTTGTTTTCTTCTATTGCTTAATTGCAAGACTAGGTTTTTGTTGAGCAGCGATTTCTTCTAGTGACTTTCATTTCCTTTTAGCTTGACTAGTAGTGGGTTTAGGTATGTCCTGTTCAGGTGGAGGCACATTCTCTTGAGTGGAAGCAAATTCCAGTTCAATCCCTTGTGCGTTTTCTATTTCAGCTCCCTCAATATTTTGTTCGCAGGCTCACTACTAGGAACTATGTTTTCCTCACCCTTCCATTCACTAGGGTCAACTTGGGGTTGTAGGGTTTTAAATTTCACAAAGTCATTCCATGTCAAAGGGGATACATCCCTAAGAGACCTTTCTATTAACAACTTAATCAAGGCATGGTGAGTGACAGAATTATCTTTCCCTTTTTGAGTCTCTTCCGCATTAATATAGAGCATATTATACAGAAAATTTGGAAGATTCATGACAATATTGTGCCTTATACAACTAAGAAACTTAAAAATGGTGTGCATGTAAGTGAGAAAATCTGCCTTCACAAGTAAAATACCTAATGACATGCATTGCTAGGTCAAGGTATGGAGGCGGCAAAGATAATCTCTTGCACCCTTGCTTTATAAAATCCAATGGAGGGTCATGTGGGGTAGTGAACTAGGCCCTTGCTAACCTAGCCTCATGCGAGCTCGGATAATGCTCTCCAACAGGAGGTAACCCTATTACTTCTGTAATTCATTCTTTTGTTGCAATTACTATCAAACCCCATACAGAAGCTTCACCTTCATCAAATGTCCTGGTGAATTCTACAGCTGCTTCTTCATCATATGTTGTTAAATTCAAACAATAACCTAACCACCCACATGCATTGAATCTTCTTACTACTTCTACGTTAGAGAGCAACAAAATGTGCTCAACCGGATCTTTTCTCTGTAAACCTCCTCCCATTTCTTGATACTTCTTCTGCTACTCCATTTCCCTCTCCCTTTCTGAATGCAAACTTCAAAACTTTGTGTTATTTCTCAGATGCTTCACCGCTTCTTTTTGGGAACATTAATTGCCATAACCAATTGTTATGTGCCATAATTAAACTTTAGGTAAAAGTAAATCATAAATTTGCATGGAAATCATCTGAAAACATGGTTCAAATGCCAATATTTAAAAAAATAGGTCACATCATGGCTTAGCATGAAAAATTTGGCACGAACAAGGAAAAATTCATTCAGAAAGTGGGAGTACAACACTTGACATGGCATACTTATGGCAAAAAGTTCTCATTAATAAAGAGTAATGCCAAGATTTTAGAAAATCATCACAATTAATCAAGCATGTCATTGGATAGTATGACACTCCCCTGCCCCCTGCTAATTTTATGACAAGTGTCCTCACTTGTCAGACTAGTATGGGTGAGGGACTGGAATACGCCATAATTATAGAGACTATGCAGTATTATATATAATTAACAAAATCTGCAAACTTCTAAATTAATAATAGTTTGAAAACGTTTATACCTGCCAAGTGGATTGTCACATGCTCCAAAAAAAAAGGTGGCAGAAATAATGTAAATGGTAGCATCCATCAGCATGTGCAGATTTGATTGAAAATAGAAAAACTTAAGTATGTAGAAAGTGAGTGGATGGAAGATTAAGAAATGGAGTGGGGTGGGTGGATGGAAGATTAAGATATGAATGGAAAGAAATATCATGAAAAGAAAATGGACTTTATGCGAACATAAAGTTATTATTATGGACATGTAAATTAGAATTAATGTTGAAGAGGAGCATGCAGAAGGTTTCCACCTTCTGGTGCAGGAAGAGATACTTGAGTTGTTGTTGGATCTGGTTGTTCGAACCATTGCATGAATTCGGCTTTTGTTTGAGGCTTTTTGTAAAGCTTAAGTCAATGACTGTTGATCAACATTTTGAAAGGCACATCATCAATTGTGGTTAGTTGAACTATTCCATTGTCAAAGATATGATGATTTGATATGGTCCTAACCATCGCATCTGCAGCTTCCCTGGCATATCCTTAAAGCGAGAATCATACAATAATGCCCAGTCACCAGCTTTGAACTGTTTGTTGAGGATATGAGAATCATGCCAATGTTTTCTTTGTTTTTACACCAGTTCAGTGTGTTCTAAAGCAGTCTTGCGCATTTCATACAAAGAATTAAGATGCAGGAGGCATTCTCTTTGTACTGCAGGAAGATCAATATCTAAGGTCAAGGTTGTTCTTAAAGTCTTGTGTTCAAATTCAATTGGAAGCATTGCCACTTTCCCATACAAAAGCTCAAATGGTGTGAATCTGGTAGGGGTTTTCCAAGTTGTTCTATAAGCCCAAAAAGCTTCTTGTAATCGGCTGGTCCAATCCCGACGATGCAAATGGATTATTTTAGTTAGAATATTTTTCAGCTCACGGTTGGTAACTTCTACTTGTCCATTGGCTTGTGGCTGATAAGGACTGGATCTGCGATGCCTGATGTTATACTATTTCATCAATTCTAAAATTAGGTTGGAAGTAAACTGTGTGCCTTGATCAGTAACCAATGCTTTAGGAACTCCATAGCATGTAAAAATCTCTTCATACAGGAATTTGGAAACTTTTTTATCATGGACATGCTTCATAGCCTTAACCTCAACCCATTTGGTTAGGTAGTCAGTACAAACTAGAATATAAGACTTCCCATTGGATGGAGGATCAATAGGACTGATAAAGTCCATTCCCCATTTGTCAAATGGTGTTAACATCACTTGAAGATTCAGAGGCATTTCATCTATTTTGGTTGGGCGACCCATTCTTTTGCATTGGTCACACTTTCTTGTATAATTGATTGCATCTTTATGAAGGGTAGGCCAATAGTAACCAATGGGTAAGATTTTGAAAGCTGTTCTTTTGGCTGCAAAATGTCCTCTATAGGGCTCATTATGACATGCATGCAAAATATCATATGTCTCATCTTCTCTTACACATATGCGCATAACTTGATCAAGTCCAGTATAGAACAAAAAATCGTCTATCCATGAGAAATGGAAGATTTTTTGTATGAGCAGCTTTCTCTCCTTATAAGAAAAATGCGTTGGTGTCTTATTAGCTACAATGTAGTTAGCAATATCTGCATACCATGGAACTTTAACAGCAATATGAAACAAATGTTCATCTAGAAATGCATCATCTACTAGAGTAGTGTCAATATCATGATGATTGATTCTTGACAAATAATTAGCTACGACATTTGTTTTTCTAAGCTTATCCGCTATGGTTATGTCAAATTCTTGTAGCAATAGTAACCATCTTGCTAACCTACCAGTTATAGCAGGTTTGTTCATGAGATATTTAATTGTTGCATGATCAGTATGAACATAGATAGGATAACCTATGATGTAATGCCAAAATTTATTCAGAGTATAGACTACTACTAACAATTATTTTTTAGTCACTGTGTAATTCAATTCTGAACCATGAAGACTCTTACTGATATAATAAATGGCATTCTCAAGATTTGAGTGTTTATGTGCTAAAATTGCACCTATGGCATAATCAGAAGCATCTGTATATATGTGAAAAGGTAAGTTCCAATCAGGGCCTTGTAAAATTAGGGTTGTGGTCAAAAGTTGCTTAAGCTGCAGGAAAGCTTTATCACACTCAGGTGTCCAATTGAATTCATCTTCTTTTGTGAGAAATTTGCACAAGGGACTGGCTATTTTACTGAAGTCTTTTATAAAATGCTTGTAATATCTAGCATGTCCCAGAAAAGATCTGATATCTTTTAATTTAGTGGGTATGGGTAATGTTTGAATTACCTCAATTTTAGTTGGGTCTACTTGTATACCTGCAATAGATATGAAATGATCGAGTACCACACCCTCTTGCATGAGCATGAAACACTTTTCACTATTTAGTGCCAAATTATGTTCTTGACATCTTACCAAAACTTTTTCAAGATTTATCATTGCTTCTTCAAAAGTAACTCCAAATGTTGTAAAGTCATCCATATAGATTTCCATACAATCATGTGATATATCAGCAAAAATACTAATTACAGCCTGTTGAAACATTGCAGGAGTGTTACAAAGACCAAATGGTAAAACAGAGTATGCAAAAGTACCCCATGGATAGGTAAATGTATTTTTTTCTTGGTCTTCAGGAGCAATACTAATTTGAGTATAGCCACTATATCCATCTAAAAAGGAGAAGTACTTCTTTCCAGCTAGTGTATCCAAAACTTGATCTATGAAGGGTAAAGGAAAATGATCCTTTTTAGTAGCCTTATTCAACTCCCTATAATCTACACAAATTCTCCATTTTCCTCCTTTCTTGGGTACTATAACCAGCGGTGATACCCATTTACTATCAGATATAGGATAGATAAAGCCAGCATCAAGCAGTTTCTGCAATTCTGTTTTGACTATTTCTCTAAGGCTTGGATTTATCCTCCTCTGAGGTTGACGAAGTGGTAGACAACTTTCATTAATGTATATCCTATGGGTACACAGTGTAGAGCTTAATCCTTTCATATCACCATAATCCCAAGCAAAAGTCTTCTCATGCTTCTGAAGTAATTCTTTTAATTATTCCATCTATACAGATGTCAATTGGGGGTTAACATGCAGTTTATGGCCTTTACTCAGTTCAACAAGAATAGTGGATTCTACCATAGCAATTTTAGAGATTGGGCTTCCTTCTAATTCATAGGGAAGTAGTGAACAAAGATTTTCAGGTTCCTTAAGTAAAGTACACCTTGTATCACACTTCTCATATGTAATCAATTCTAATACAGAGCTTTTAGGCACATCTTTTCCTACCACACAAGTGTTGGTAAGGATGCTCTAGATTACTGAATCTTCTTCTTGCAACTTTATAAAAGATTGCCTATGTAACATCATAAGTTGTACTATCGAATTTATATCTTCTTCTTCATCTCCTAAATCTAGCCAAAAAGATGTACTCAAATTTGGTAATGGTTGTGCAGGAGGATATAGATCAAATTGCTCGGTTGCTTGGCCATTTGATATGGTCATATATCCTTATCTGCAATTTATGTTTGCATCAGCTGTGGCCAACCATGGTCTACCTAGAATGACAGGATAGCCAGATAGGTTTACTTTAGGGGACAAAATCATGAAGTCCGCAGGATATTTTAGGGAATCTAAGGTCACAACAATATTTTCTATCATTCCATTAGGAATGACAATGGAACTATCTGCAAGCTACAGAATAGTTGGTGTGGGCCTTAATCCTTCTATTTGTAACTTCTTCATGGTTTCTTTAGTCATCACATTTATAACAGCTCCCAAATCTATTAAGGCATTTTTAAAAAATTGACCATTTATGCTAACAATTACTACTGGACTCCCTGGGTCAAAATATTTTGGTGAAATCACTCTTCCTAACATGATATCAGCTAAGTGTCCAACAACATAAACTGTGGTAGGATCCTTCTTCTTCCTTCCAGGTTTCTTTAGACAAGCTTCCCTTATAGCTTTTTCATAAGCAGGAATATCCTTAATAGCTTGAAACAAAGGTATTTGGACATGCATATTCTTCAACTGATTAACAATGTCAAAGGGTTGTTCCTTGCTTTGTTCATGTTCCTTTTGTATTAGTTGGTCTAGAAAAGGAGGCTTTACTACTAGTTGAACTAGTATTGGTATGGTAACATTAGTTGGGTCAATAGGTTCATCAACCAAAGGTTCTGATGTTGTAGGAGAGTCTGATACTTTAGTTATAAGAGGTGGCTTCGGTGCTGGTAAGGTCATTCCAGATCTCAAATGTATATCTGTGACATCTAGGGCATAACTAGGGTATTGCTAGGTATCAGCACTATACATGGGCTACTGTGGTTTTCTATTTGGATTTGGCTAAGGCTATGCAGGTAGCTGTGTTTGCTTTTTAGATCCACTATTTGCAGGTGGTGGCATTAAAGCAGGTTGTTGAGCTAGAGGGGTTAATTATGGAGCACCAGTATTTTGGTTAGGCCATTGTTGAGATCCCTTCCATTGGTTTGGATATTGCCAATTCCCTTGGGGTGGTTGCCATTGGTTCTGCTGGTTCTGGGGCCATTGGTTATTCTTCTGGTTAGGCCAAGGTTGTTGGAAATTTTGAGACCATTGAGACTGTTGTGGATTATTTTTCCCAGCATTATTCCAATTGGGTTGGTTTTGTGGAGGACCTTGGGTATTGCAGTTTTTCCATTGATTACCATATGAATTTGAATTTTGCAAGGGGTCTTGAGGCATACCTTGACGTTGAGCCCATGGTCGGCATTGAGCAACAAAGAATACTTGCTCATCATCCCCATCTATCTTTACATATTCAATTGGAAGATGTTGGTTCTCCATGCTTGCAACCAATTTACAGTGGCAATCCTTCTTTTTCTTTTGGCAATGAGGACAGTACTCAGCTAGTTGTAACTCAGCCTTTGCTTGCTTCTTCTTTGTAGTCATTGTATCCAACTGTGTAGTGACATCATTACTGATGTCTTGTTTGAAATCTGAAAACAAATTGGATATTTCATGTTTTCAAATGCCTTGACTAATTCCTTTTGTAATTGTAGAATGGGGTCCTCGACCTTTCTTCATGGTTGACCTTGAGTAGTTCTAACATATCTTTTTAAGGTCATCCCATTGAGCTTGATATACATCTCCACCGGCCATCAGGTCCAATGCTTCCAAATAGTCTTCATTCACTCCTCTTAGAAAGACTAGTTTTTGGGAATCTTCAGACAATGTGTGCTAAGGATTCTTTTGTAGTGTATATAAAAATTGAGAAACATAGTCTTCTAATGTCTAAGATAGTTGAACAAGGTAATGATTAAGAATAGGTACCCTTTACCAAGGATAGATGACTTGTTTGATTAGATCAAGAGATCCAAAGTGTTCTTTAAGATAGATCTAAAGTTAGCATACCATCAGCTATGCATTCTCGATGCTGATAAACATAACATAGCCTTCCATACTCATTATGGACACTATGATTTTACAGTTGTTCCATTTGGTTTGATGAATGCTCCATCAGTATTCATGTCCTTGATGAATGGAATATTTTGTTCTTATCTAGACCATTTGTACTTGTATTATTTGATGACATATTTATAAATTTGATATCTTAGGAAGAACATGAGGAACACCTATGGTTAGTCCTTCAATGCCTTAGAGATAGATAACTATATGCCAATTTGGTGAAGTGTATTTTCTTTCAGTTTGAGGTACAGTACTTAGGACACATCATTTTAGGAGATGGTATTGAATCGCCTCACAATAGGTGTTCCATAGTCATGCGCTAGGCATGGCTTAGGAATAATCTATTCAAGCTAAGGACTACTTTTCCCCTACCACTAGGTGCATTTAGATTGTCAACCCAAGGATGTATACTTAAAATGGTTGGCATAGTATGTGCACTAGGTACCTTGATGAGTCATTATGCTTATGCTGCAAGAAAGTAAAAATGCAAAGGAAGGAAACTACACTACTGCTGTGGAAAGGAAACTACTGAATCTATGAATGTTGAAAACATAATGACAAGATAATAGAGATTCCATCTTGACTCATCCACTAGACTATTCTTGTAGATGCTGCAGGAATGTTCATGAAGTGTGATGCTACAGGAAGGAATTAACTAGCTACGTCTTACTTAAAATATTGCTAATGCTAGTAAAATGAATCTATTCTATCCTAATCTAATCCACCTTCCAAGTGGGCCCCCTTGGTTGGCTTCTTTAATCTACCAACATAGGATAGAAGATAAAGAGAACTAATTCATTTCATTAATCAGTCATTACATGATTTAGAATTGTAAAACACAACTACAACAAACTGTGAATCAATGTTCTCTCTTACTCGATAAAACTTATCAAAAACCAAAAACTAAAAACTTCACACACAGGAGTTGATCAAGACATATATAGGGAATCTAATCTTTATTACATAATAGAAAAGTAACTATCCTAAGTTAAGTCCACAAGAGAGAATATAGGAGAACAACTGAAAGCGGAAAGGAAGGATAATAGAATTGAGAAGGGAGCAATGAAGTCTCAACATCTGCTTGTTACAATGTAAATGCAGAGAAGGTAATGGCTCATAAAAGCTCCTCCTTATTCGCTATAATGTTTCCTAGAGTGGTTATAACTTCCTTTTCGTGGTTGTTCTGTGATGCTTGTTTCTCCTTGAATGTTGTCGGCAACCAACTTCTGGATTCTTTCGCTCATCCTTTAATCCTCATCATCAGGTTAGTTATGATATAAGACATATTTGCAAATAAACATCCATCAAACTAAATTCAAGAATAAGAATGCACATTTGGATATTTATATGAAATATTGCATATTAGATATAATTTAGGCAAAAGATGACATAGTTTTTCTACCCCATAAATCATCAAAGGTTTATCAAACATAGGCTTATAAGTGTTAAAACAAAGATAAATGGAGTATCAAAAAGTATCTTAAACATAACAAAATAAAGGCATTTTCTAGACTCACCAGGTATCTTAGTGGATCCTACAAAGATCCAAGTGATGGTAGATTGGCCTACACCCACTACTGTATCTAAAAAATATAGCTTTATGGGTTTGGTCAGATATTACCATAGATTTGTTCAGAATTTCTCTAGAGTTGCATACCCATCACTTCCCTCTAGAGAAAGAAAAAGAATTTCATTTGGATAGAGAAGTGTGAGGAATCATTTGAAAAGTTCAAGGAGCTTTTGACTAGCACACTAATTCTAGTAGTTCCTGATCAAGCGGGTGATTTTATGGTGTGCACTGATGCTTCCCTAGAAGGGATTGGAGCAATCCTAGTATAGGAAAAATGTGTAATTTTCTATGAGTCCTACAAGATCAAGGATCATGAGTTGAACTATCCCACACATGATCTTGAGATAGTTGTAGTTATTCATGCTCTAGTGAGATAGAGACACTTCTTATGGGGGCATCATTTTGAGCTTCATAGAGACCATCACAGTTTGTAGTATATGTTCATGCAACCTAATCTGAATGTTAGGAAAAGGCATTGGATGGAGCTTTTATGTGATCATGACTTCAAGGTGAAGTATATTCAAGGGAAGGAGAATGTGGTATCCAATGCTTTGAGTCACGAGAGACATCAAACATTAGCATTGACTCTTAGTGTGGATTTGAGGAGTCGTATACTTCATGCACTTCCTATGGATACTTGGTATTAGAAAGTGAGCCTTGAGATATATTTAGGCATATCTTTAGAGGATAGATTTTTAGGCCATGTCCTAGAGTTAGATGGCCTTTTACGTTATATAGGGAGGATTTATGCACCACTATTGAATGAGCTTTATAAATTGATCTTACTTGAGGCCTGTCATGCACCTTACTCAACACATCTAGGTGTTAAGAAGTTGCATGTAGAATTATGACAATTATACTTTTGAATGGGGATAAAGCATGATATCATTGATTTTTTGACTAGGTGTCTCGAGAACTAGAGGGTTAAGAAAAAACACCAGCATCGTATAGGGCTTCTATAGCCTAATCTCATTCCTTCATGGAAATGGAATATTATCTCTATGGACTTTATTGTTGGATTGCCCATGATTGCTCGTCAACATGATGCTATCATAGTCACCAATTACTGGTTGACTAAGGTGGCACACTTCTCACTAATGAGGTCATCCTACATAGTGGCTTCAATAGCTAATATCTTTATGTGTGACATTGTGATATTAAATAGTATTCCCTAAAAGATCATTTTGGATAGGGATCATGTATTTATAGCCACATGTTGGAGATCTTTACAACATGATCTTGGAGTGTAGTTGAACTTTAGCTTAGCATATCACCCTAAGACAAATTGTTAGACAGAGAGAGTGAATCAGGTTTTGGAGGATATGTTGAGGATGTTTGTTATGGACCAACAAACTCATTGGGAGGATTATCTTTATCTAGTAGAGTTTTCATATAATAATGGTTATCACGATTTGATTGGGATGGCACATCTTCAGGCCTTGTATGGTTGTCCTTGTTGTACACTATTGAGTTGGGATAGTTTAGAGGATCACATCTTGTTGGGTCATGAGATACTTCGAGATATGGAGCAACAGGTAGTGTGCATCCATAAAGCATGTGTCTACAACATAGGATAGATGGAAGAAATATGTGAACATGCACAGGATGGATAAGAATTTTACAATTAAAGAGAAGGTATTCTTGAGAGGGTGTCGATGGCAGAGTCCAATCCATTATGGAAAGGGTTCGAAGCTAGCACCTCAACTTGTGGGGTCATTTGAGATTCTTGAGAGGATAGGATTAGTTTCCTACCATCTTGCATTGTCACCCAACTTAGCTTGTGTAAATGATGTTTTCTATATTTCTATTCTTAGATAGTATATTCTTAATGTGTTACATAATCTTGATTGGAATATGTTATAAGTAGAGGATGGGTAGTTGGATTTAGAGCCAGTGTGGATTCTTCAATAGTAGGATTTTACCCTCATGGATCAAACCATAAAGCAAGTAAGAGTCCAATGGGACCCTACTGATGAGTCATCAACTACATGGGAGGATACATCTGGATTACAAGATTTATATCCCTACTTGTTTATAGGCTTCCAAGAGTAAGCCTAGTCTAGGGGGTAGGATGTAGTACATACCCCTAGTTTTTTTTTTAAAGTTATATTGCCAAATTCTTTTAGGAAAGCTTTCATAGTTATGTGATCTAATTTAGTGGTACTTAGTTACGTGATTTGGTTGATACTATTTACATGTTTAGATTATATATTTGATGGGATATATTATACTCAGATATTTGACGTGTTCATGGTTATTTTGTTGATGATGATGCTTTGTATACTTTATATAGTGATTTGAGTTACTTTGATAAAGACAATTATATGGATGATTTATATGTGGTTTTATGCTTGCTTACCCTATACTTGCATGTGTATGGTGTACATGTATGTTTTATTTTATCTTTGATGTATCTAATGAGGGAGGGAGTCTTGGTCACCTGTTAGTTGGGATCTACATGATGCACCACTCTTTGGCATTGTCCATTTAGTTTGTGTGTGTGTGTGTGTGTGTTGCATGCGCATATGTACTTGTTAACCTTTTATGCAGATTATAGGTACTAGGCATTGACTTCCCTAAATTGCTAGGATGAGTGTGCCCTATTGTAGTATCTCAATGATAAAAGAGGGGAGATAGTACCCAAGTCCAAATCCTAAACCTAAGCCAATTATCCTAAAATAAAGGACAAGTATCTTATTTATTTACCTTTTTTAATTTGTCAAAGTGATGTGAATTTGAGATTTTTAACCTTTGAGGTTGGTTTTTACTTTGTCATTTAGACAAGTTTTCTTATTGTGTTTGTGGGTCTGTTGTGATTTTTGAATATCACTAAATCAACCAAAGATATTATTAAATGATTTAATTAAACAAAAAAATTATAAAGAAAAAATCATTTTTTAATTATATTTAAGTAATCAAGAAATTAATTAAATGGAAGAAATAAATTAAAAGATTAAATTTGGCATAATTATACTTGTTTAATTTAATAATAATAATCTTAGAAGTTTCATTTAAATAATGGACTTTAAGTATTATTATTAGTTAAATTAATAAATATTTATTCTAAAAATGTCTTTCTTATTAAAAAAATTGAAGTGGGAATAATTTAAATAAATTTTATTCTAATTAAAAGGAAAAAAAACATGCACAAGGGAATTAAATAAGTTTGAATAATAAAAGTTTATTTTAATGAGAAGCCTTTGCATGTTCACAAACTAAAGACCCTAGGAAGAGCTAAACTCTTTATTAATAGATTGGAGCTCATTTCTACACACATGGGTTTTGGACAAGCAACTAGAGCATTGGCAAGAGGATTTTCTTGTGGACTTTTGGAAAAAGGAAATTTGTGGGCTCAAGGCTTCACCCAATTTTTTTAGCATCAAACTAAGGTAGGAATCTGTACAATTCTTTTGTAAATTCCTCCAAGAATCCTCTATATCTATGAAGTTTTTTACATTATTTCATTTCCATGAAACGTGTAGAAGAATTTGAAAAATCTTGTTGAAATTTTGATTGTGTTGGTATCGAACAAACATATGTAGAACACTAGAAAATTGAATGAAAAGAAACTAAGGTTTAATAATGGAAACCATATCTGTATATGCAAATTTGATTGCTAGAACTTAATCTCCCTATTAGACTAATAATAATCAAAATCTATTTTCTTAAAATAATTAGTAAATATATATATCAAATATTACCATAGTAACCATAATTTACAATGTAAATATTGAATTTTCTTTTTTCTAGCAGGTTATATGGGTTTTTAAATAAAAATATAATTAAAAAAATGGGGAGGTGGGGGGCATGATGCCCCCTCCCCCCTTCCTCCTTGTTGTTTTGATGGCCTTGAGTTGTTGCATGTAGCACAAGGGCTGCCACGAGTAGCACCATGTACCACCATAACAGTCCAAAAGCTGTCGTGATCAACGGATAGGCTGTTGCAGGTAGCCAACCCTTAATTAGGATTGTTAAAAATATTTTGTCTTAAAAAAAATCTTTAAAAAATGAGAATTTATTTTTTTATTAATAAATTACTTATTTTTAAAATATATTAATTATAAAATAATTTTATTATGTAGTTTTAAATTTGTTGAAGTTGAAATATCAACCCCGTAACTCCCAAGAATCACTTGCATGCAAACATCTATCACAAAAAGAGAGAAGAAAAAGCTATGAAGGTTGGAATTCCCAAATCCATAGGTAAGACATTCTTGATGAATAAAAAAGAGATTTCATTAATCAAAAGTGAATCAACGTATAATGACAAAGAGAGATCATCCTTATAAAGGAGATCATAACCCTAACAGGAAAAACCTATTAATAAAAGAATTAATTATTATATGCACAAAGTTTAGCTTAAGTAAACTAGAGATAATAAATGCCTTAATAATTAAATCAATATGATTTAATAAATAAGGAAAAATTTTATTACTCTAACACCCCCCCTTAAGATAAACTTAGGAAGTAGCTAAAAACCTAGAAACTACTTGTGTTGCATAAAAATGTACCTAACGAAATAACACTAAGCAACTAATGCACATTCCTACATTATCATGCAAAACCTCAAAATATGAAAGAAGACATGTAAATAAGCAACATGAAACAAAAAAGAGCATAAAAGCATTCAAAATATCACTATGCAAACCTCATGAAACCATCAAGTGTAGATGATTTCCTTGCTCATGGAATGTGGTTGCTCACTATTCCTACAGCATAACAATGAGGTAGATATTGCTTTTTGAAAATGAGGAGAGGGCTCTCCTTTTATAGAAAAATGGATGCAACAGATGGTTGAGATTAAATGCAAGATGAAGGGCTAGGATCTCCCAGGATCAATGAGGTGTCAATGAGGTGGAGACCAAGTAGACTCCAAGTGGATTAGGGTTTTGACCATTCAAAGGGGGAAATATGCTCACACATATGTGAGCAACCTTTGATGGTGACATGATCAATGAGGTGTGAGAAGCATGGCTTCTCACACATGTGTGAGACAACTTGATTCTCATGCAAGAGGACAAGTGCGCAAGAGGTGTGAGAAGGATGGCTTCTCACACATGTGTGAGACAACTTGACTCTCATGCAAGAGGACAAGTGTGCAAGAGGCATGCAATACATGAGGGATGAGGTAAGTGTGAACATCTCTCACACATGTGTGAGGATTCCTCACACATGTATGAGAACACACTTAAGATTAAGAGGTGATTAGCTAGGATAATTATGCAAAGCAAGCATGATTAGGAAGTGGGTAGGTTTAGCATGATGGGTTAGGTAGGCTAGTGAGGTTAGGTGAGGGTTAAATGTAGGAGCCATGTGCTCAAATAGAATTAAATGTAATATTTAATTCCTAGTGGGATTTAGGCAAGGAATTAATTAAGTAAATGAAGTACTTAATTAAAAGGAATGGGTTGGATTTAAATAAACTTTAGCTTATTTAAATCAAGGAAAGGCAAAGGATTTAAATAAACCTTAGTTTATTTAAATTAGGGTAAGGAAAATGTAATTAAATAAATGAAAATTTATTTAATTAATGTAGGGGAATTAAATAAATAATGAATATTTATTTAATTGGCTAGGAATGGGTTTTGGACAAATTTAGGTGTCTACACTACTACTGAAATTAAATTTGGGTCCCAACAACAAAGCTTGATGAGGTACCCAAGCACAACCAAATCTCTGAAGAGAGGAGAAATAGAGAAAACCATATGGGAAAAACCCTAATCCAAAAAGAGATGGAAAAAATGTTGAAAAGAACTAATGAAGGACTAAAGAAGTCTCTAAAATAGGGAATGTCTAAGAATATAAGAACAAAAGAGGATCATGAAGAACAACATTGAAGCATGAAGCTACAAACACTTCAAACTACTAATTTGAAGAACCTCCACTATATAGAACATGACCAGGTAGAGAAGACTAAGTTTGAAGAGTTGATCAATTGAATATGGAAGTTATCTTCATGGTCTCCAAAAATAGGAATGAAAGAATGTCTATATGCTAAATGATCCATCTCACCAAAATGCATAGGTATCCAACCACTACAATCACCTAGTACATAGAATCAAATATTGAATACATAGCTCAATCCATCAAACCAAAAAAGAAATATAACTAACATAACCTCCCTTATAATGATGAGAGGTAAGACATGAACATTGAAACTAAATGCAAGATCTCTTACAGAAACAAGAACCAAGAACATCAAGAGTGAAAAAGAAGTACAAAAACCTATAATGGCACATATCATTGACATATTATGAGGCTAATGTTTTGGAAGGAACACTCACTTGAAAAAGGAAGATAGAAAATACAACCAACATGAAACCCCCCAAGGCACTTTATAATGTAGTCCAAGTACAACAAAACACAAAGATATGCAAGAACACAAAATGCAATAGATTATCACTTTATCTCAGTGTGTTTGCAAAAATACTACAAAATGATGTCAACAGAGATCAAAAGTTATATAAGGCTAATATAAGAAATAGTACAACCCATAAAAAATCATTGAAAGGAACAAAATTAATCTCTGGACTTGAAACAACCAAAATATCCACCAGAATGCAGAAAAGCAAAAAAAAACTAAGTGGGATTTGCCTAGAGCAGAATCTAGAAAATAGAATGTCTCAAGATATGTCCCTCAAAGTGCAAAATAGAACCTCTAACTTTGACTGCATTTAATGGAAACCAAATGGCACCAAAATTCTAAATAAATTTCACCATCATAATGGGCTTAGAATCATCTTTCTAATGATATCTCATTTGTAAAAAATACAGTATGGATGAGCAAGTTATAACCAAAAAACCACAGGTAAGTTAGAAAGAGTTAGAAGGCCAAAAAAAATTGTTGTCTCAAGACCCATGCCAAAATGCCTCAGGAAGTGTGTTGTCATTACCACAGATTACCTTAGGAAGCATGCTACTTCATACCAAAAATTGTATTGGGAAGCATGTAGGTTTCATACTAAAAAGCACCTCAGGAAGTGGTTGGTTTCATACCAAAATTACCTCATGTAGTGTGACGATTATGTACCAAAAAATGTCTCAATTTATGTGCCAAAAAATCTTGATTTCCATGTCAGAAAACCTTGATTTTCATGCCAAAAAATTATAAAATTACCACCTCAGGAAACATGTCCAATTTGGGAGAAATTTTTTTGCCTCAGATTCTAATTGTTTCCAAATTGGATGTGCCTTATATTAAAATAGGGGTTTTGGGGGCTACAAGCTCAACAGTGAGGTTCATTTTTTATCAAAGTGCAGCAAAAATAAGTGTTCCCCCAGATCCAATACAAAAATCCTCTAAAAAATGAAACCCTTCGAAAGAAAAAGCATAGATCTAAAAGACAAGCTAAACCTCTTGTAAATAAAATAGGGGGATAAAGATCTAGAGCTCTGATACCATGTTGAAGTTGAAGAAAGATCAACCCCACAGCTCCTAAGAATCACTTGCATGCAAACACTCGTCACAAAAAGAGAGCAGCAAAAGCTATGGAAGTTGGAATTCCCAGATCCACAGATTAAACATTCTTGATGAGAAAAAAAGAGATTGCTATAATAAAAAGTGAACCAATGTGTAATTACAAAGAGAGATCATTTTATAAAGGAGATCAAAACCCTAACAAGAAAAAGATAGGTTGCTTGATAATAATTAATAAAAGAATTAATTATTATATGCCCAAAGTTTAGCTTAAGTAAACTAGACATAATAAGTGACTTAATAATTAAATCAATATGATTTAATTAATAAGAAAATACTTTATTACTCTAACAAAATTTAATAGGTTTAACTAAAGTTTGGCCATTATTGAAATTAAAATTTTAGTTTTAATTTAATTATATTGAATTTAGTTATTATTAAACTAGATTTAATATTTATTAAATGTAACTACTACCCAACTTCTATAATTGAATCTTTAAAGATATTTTTAAATGGAAGTCTTATGAAAAGTTTTAATAAACTATTTAATTTTCCATGTGGATTATCATTAGACTGTAATAAATGCATAGCTATTTGGAAAACATAGATGCACTAAGTTATAAACATAAAACATATATTTTGGTGATCTAAACTAGGGAACCTCTATCAATTGTGGAAACTTCAAAAATGGAATCTTGAACTTTATTGCGAATCATTTTTTTATGAAATTATAACAAAAACTAAAATTGTTGATAAACTACACTTGTTTTATAAACCTGTTGACGTTTTGGGTTTTATCTTAGGATATTGATGACGCGTAGATTCTTGTGATGACACTTTCCCACATGTCTTTTTTTCCTCTAGGATTAGATATTACTTGTGTACTTGGTACCTTTGAGATAGATTGCTATTAAGATTCCTTTACCTAGATTCTTGTTATGAATTTTGGATTGTTATCCATTTGGAACTTGAGATTATGTTCTTAGCATGCTGGGAGTGTTTCATTTAGGTTCCACAAGGTTAGGTGGTAGTATTTCTTATACTATTAAGATCTGATAGTTGGATTTCAATGCTAAATCTACCTTGTGTAGCTTTTCTATTCTTCTTCTCTTGTGATTATGTTCTATGGTCATATTATGGTATTTTGTACTTTTGTTATTTGAGTCCTATGGGATGTTGTATCATATCATGATGTATATTCTTTTGGCATTTCATACCCTGTGACATGTGTAGAGGATGAGTATACATTCTAGTTATTCCATTTGGCATCTTATGTACTTGTATATTCTATGCTTTTTTGTACATGTGGTTATTCTATGACATGGACTTTTTTAACTTATCAAATTTAATCTTATTAAAACTTATGTGTGTGATTTAATGTTATAGAACCCTTGAGAGATGTAATTTTTATTGTACTAATTATGTATGTATATGAGTTATTATTCGCATTATGTTATCTCTTGTTTGTTTTAATCTTTAAAAAAATGTCTAGAAAACTTAGTGACATTATAGGTTAATTTCTCTTGGTTTCCTTGATGGGGTATTACAAGGGAAGAAAAGATATGTAAGACGTTTACCTCTCATTACTAAATCTAATAATGTGACATGTAAAGATTGTCAACTAGGAAAATTGGCCAGCTCTAGTTTCTCTAGAAAGTCATTTACTTTTGAACAAGCTTTAGAGTTAATTCATAGTGACTTGTGTGGTCCTATGAGGACTAAGAGTATATCTGGTGATAGATACTTCATGTTATTTAGTGATGATTTTTACATAATGATGTGGACTATTTATTTAAGGAAAAGTTAGAAGCCTTTTCTTGTGTTTAGGGCCTATATAAAAAAAGGTGGAAAGGGAGACCAGTAGAGCATTGAAAATTCTTAAGATCAGACCAGGGAGGTGAGTTCACCTCACAAGAGTTTGAGAGCTACTATATAGAACATAGAATTAAAAGACATATGTCATCTCTCAGGACACCATAATAGAATGGTGTTGCTAAAAGAAGGAATAGAACAATCATATATTGTACTAGAACACTGATGATTAAGAATAATGTTTCACATATCTATTGCAAAGAATCTATGAGCATAGTTGTGTACACCTTGAATAGGGTAGAAGTCAAGAAGGGATCAAAGAAAACTCCCTACAAACTTTGGTTTAGTTGCTCACCTTTAATGAGTTATTTCATAGTATTAGGAAGCAAGTGTTATATCAAGAAGGGTGAGTATCCAAGAAAGTTTGAGCTAAAGAGTTATAAGGGTGTCTTTCTGGGATACTCTACCAAAAGAAAAGTTTGTCAGTCTCTAAATATTCAGACAAACAAGATAGTGGAGCCTACCAGTGTAAAGGTAGATGAGTTCTCTAAGAAGAACAAAGAAGAATGTAAGAAAGGACCAAAAGACTACAAATAGTTTAAATATTTCCCTATAAATGATGTAGTGGAGAGAATACTAGTGGAAGTAGAATCTATAAAAGAATTTGTACGGACACAAGTAGATTACCTCAACTTGAAGAGAAAAGAAAAGAAGCACCTGAAGGAGAATGGGTGCTATTAAAATATGTAAGAAGATACCACTCAACTCATCATATCATTGGAGATAAAGATGTTGAAGTGATGGGAAGGATAAAGGAAAGAGATACAATATGTATGCTCTCACATATGGAGCCAAAAGCCACAAGGGAAGCTCTCAAGGAAAAAGATTAAAGAAAGGCCATGGAGGAATAAATTGATCAAATAGTAAATAATGATACATGGATATTAGTGACCTAGCCAAAAGACAAGAATGTTATTGGCACAAAATGAGTGCTCAAAAATAAGATGAACAAAGATTGGGATGTGGTCAGAAACAAGGCTAGGTTTGTTTGCAAAGGATATACACAAGAAGAAGGAATAGATTTCAGAGATACATTCTCATCAATGGCTACAAAGGAAGGAGTTAGAATAATCCTAGTGTACTGTTGGTAAATAGATTGTTCTTCTTCTTTTCCTCTTTTTATGTGCCCAAACTTATAATGAAGAACAACTTTACACAATAGTTGGGAAACTATTTCTAAGAATATCTAGTTTCCCTTTGAATTGAGGTACAACCCCTATGTAAATGATATTCAATGAATTATGTTTCAATACTAATCCCTACTACAAGTATGTTCTTAACTGGAGAACAATAGAGAAAATCGAGTTTCACCCAGGCAAGTGAAATCTCAGGCAGGATTTAAATGCAAAGATGCTATGCTGTGACCTTCACAATCTTATGAATTTCCCAATGAAGCAATTATGAAAGATGCAAATTATGAAATGCAATTGAAGAATGATTATGCAAGTTACAAAATGCAAATGAAGTAGCTGATGCAATTCCATAGCCAGTTATAATTCTCTGATTATCCTACTGATTGGTTAAACTGAAAACAATGGAACAAAACTCTATTTATTTATCATTCCCAATTCAACACAATGAAATGACACCAGATACAGTTGGATAGAAAATAAATGGCACTAGACTTGATTGTCTCTGCAACCAGCTTCACACCCAAAATTTGTCAACCCCTATATGCAATGAAATGAAAAACCTAAAATAACATGCCCTCTCCTCTACTCCAGCTCTCTAACTGTATGCAGGAAAAGAAGACCCCCCACCCCACTCTTCTACATCTTTTACAACAACTTATTTATAAACATAGCCTACACCCTTTAGGGGAATGTGAATTGATTCAAATTTAGAATTTGAAAAGTTTTTAGAAGACTACTTTCGAAAATACAAATAAGAGAAGCCCAAAAGACTTCTATCTCTTCCTTTGCCATGACTAATATTCAACCTTTTTAGATTCATTAAGGAACATCTAGCATGATCTTCATCACATTAAATGTGTAAATCCTGAAATTGCTGTCAACAAGATCTACTTAGACAGCACTTTCTGCATTCCTATGATGAATTGGGTAATATCAAAGATTCTGACATCTGGACATACAATAGGACTAAAAGTAATCCTATTTGGAAATAAATTATATTGATCTGCAGTCATCTAAATGCATTCTTTGATCATGTCAAAGATAAGATCAAGTTGTGACAAGCTGCAACATATACTAGCCTGAGAATCCATTTTTATTCCTATATTATAAAAACAAACTATGCAACTTCAACCTCAAGCCTTATCCTACTTCTTAATCATCTAAATTAATTTCTCCATCTTGTACCATCAGTTGATTTTCTTCTAATTTACCACCAATTTCTTCTGAACTATTTCCACTGAATATATCTTTAACCTACCCTGAAGCATCCTCAAAGATATCATCTTCATCCTTTTCCTTCTCTCCTAAAGAGATTATCCCATGGCTCATCCACTCAGGAAAAAAGCCCTCACTTCCATACAATAACCAACACATAGAATCTTTTGCAAAACTCAAGTTGAAAACTAAAATTTGATCTTGTTTAGATGTTCAACAGGCGCACTCAAGCAGAGGATGAGAAAGAAAGGAGAGTGGTTTTTCATTGAGAGACATTTATATAATGACACTTTCATAGATGTTGCTATTTGGATGTTACCAAAAAAAAACTAAGTAAGTATGGTTTGGCTTGTAAATGTGATCATGAATGTCATTGAAATGCTTGACAATGACTTTTCTATCCAGATGGTAAGTTTTGAGAGAAGTTGACTCATGAATACAATGCCCCATAACCAAGCTTGCAAAATTTGGATGACCATAACCATCATGATCAAATCCAGAAAAGAATACATCGGCTTCTAAACTAATGATGTAATCTAGAGCTTCCCAAAGAAGTTTATGAGTTCATGTTCTAAAATCTAAAGGAGTAAGCTCTGGTTCTTTGCTAGCCTCAGTCGTATAACAGCAAAAACAAACATTCCAAGTTGAAAAGGGATTGTTAAGTCTACAACACTCTGATCTATTGATACCCGATTCAAAATATGCACACTTGGAGTTGAATCAAAGAATGACATTGGTGCATTTTGCTAAAAGGTTGATTACCTATCGCCAAAGGTTGTTGGGTTCACCCACACCATCCAATAATCAATATTTGCAGTAACTAAAACATTATTTGAGACAATAGAATAAAAGGTGTTAACCATCCTTTATATGCAACAGTTATCAACAATGATCTCATTATATTTGATCCCTTCATATTTCTTTGCAATTTTATGGCAGTACTCCAAAAATAGCCCATCTGCAAGTTTCATGATATTGGCCTTGTGCACAACTGACACTATATTTCTATTGTTAAGACATGCATACTCAAATGCGTACTTAGCAATCCATTCTGAGTAGAACTTTGTAATCACCTTGCGGCTTTCCACAAAACTGAGAACCACCTCATGCTCGATTCTCGAATACTCCCCCTCCATATTATTCCTAATAACAACAATATTCACATCATCGTGCCTAGTAGGCAAATCAAGAATATTCATGTTTGCTTTGATTGAGTCATCATTGATATTTTGCAGAAAGATAGACTTCCTCATACTCTTGTGCAGCATTGTCCCAACTAATGTCTTGATTCATCATCCAAGGCATAGCTTCTATTTCAAGTGTATTTAATGAATAGTTGACATATCTATTAGAAATCAAATGGACAACTAGATTCCATTCACTATCAATTTCATTTATGATTCTTGAGTTTCCATCAATCTAGTATATTAGTGGATACAACCAATTTGTTCCTATCCATGGAATAAAATGATTGCATAAAGTTGAATAGATTTTCTCCAACCTTCATTGCTAGATTCTCTATGCGCTGATTTTGACTGACTGGTTTTAGATTAGAATTCTAGTAAAAAAATGCTACACAAGAGCAATCAAATAAGCATAGATCACCACAAGAAGATACCAATGAAATATTGTTGTAATTGGCTATTATTGAACTTCCACCATAGTAATTTGTCTTCAAAAGAGTCACCATCTTAAATGCTGCAGATACATTATCATTTCTGCAATTTGGCATGGTTCCTAAAGGCAAGCATCCTAAAGATGGTCTATTCGAATCAATTTGATATGATCTAGTTGGATACCACATATACCAGCAGTAGTGCAGGGACTCAAAACTGCAATCCAATCTACAATCCATCTAGGGCCATTGTATTCTTTATAAATGATTAACATAATATTGTTTTAATCATATGAGAAAATCCCATCAGATCCCCCATATAGGCCTAGAGATCATAGCTTCACAATCATCCTTTATCAGAGAAGATCGTCAATGAGAACATCATATCCTTGTTGGGCTAGGAGCTATCACCTACCCAACATGACAACACTTGAACCAACCCACCCAACTTATGAATGAGAAGGAAAGAAAGAGGGAAACCCGACAAGGATTTCCTACCTATGAAGGACTTAGACCTAGACACAAAACTAACTTGAGGACTATATGACTCCAATATTACCAAAAAAAAGGTGACTTTAAAGTCAGGAAACATGTACATAGCTTAAAATAACTTCAAAGTTTACTAGGTGGATGTGAAGTTTGCATTGTTGAATGAATTTCTAGAATAGGAAATGTACATTGAACAACTAGAAGGATTTGAAAATGAAGAAGGCAAAAAATAAAGAGTGCAAGTTGAAAAACACCCTATATCTAGACTAAAATAAGCACTTAGAGCATGGTGTGAGAGACTGCACTCATACTTGATCAAAAAATGGGTTTGTAAGAATAAGTGAAAATAATAATGTATATCTGAAGAAAGAAACATAAGGTTATTTGTTGGTTGTAGAGATATTTGTTGATGACATCATATTTGGATGAGATGATACAATGAGCACAGAGTTTGTTAAAGCAATGAAGAGAGTTTGAAATGTCCATGATTAGAAAGATCAAATTCTTTACTAATTTTCAGGTTTCCCAACTAAGAGGAGGAATCCTCACAAGTCAAACAATGTATGTGAAGGATATTTTGAAGACATTCAGTATGAAGGGATAAACAATGGTTCATAATGGTGGCTAGTTAAAATATGCCAAAGGAAGATGAAAGCCCTAAAGTGAATGAGACACTTTATCAATCTATGATTGGTAAACTATAGTATGTTGTTCACAATAGACCAGATATCATAAAAGTAGTTAGAATAGTTGCCAAATTTTCTACCAACCCAAAAGAGTCATACATGGTAGGAGTAAAAAGGGTCTTTAGGTATCTAAAGCGTACTGAAGAGTATGGCCTATGGTATCCTCGCAAGGGAAACATTAAACTCAATGTTGTTATTGACGTGGATTAGGTAGAGAATATATACAACAAAAAGAGAATATGTCCTTTATACTTTTTTCTCTCTTTTAGGACACTTAGATGCATAATGACCATATTCATCATAAGTCCAACATTTAAAGATTTTCTTACCTCCTTTTTCTCTTCTTACTAAAAGGGCTAATCCTTCTTCAATCTTTCTGTCCTCCTCAGATCTATTGCTACTAGCAAAATCTCCTCTGGCACTTGTATTTCTTGATGAAGTAGGTCAAATATTCAAGGCACTGAAATTTGTCTCTATTCTAGTCAATTCTTCAGATAGTCTAAGCTCATTATTAACTACTTCAAGTCTTCCAAGCAATGTCTCTTTTGTGAAATCTTTGGTACAAGATATCAACAACTGTATCATTTGAACTACTGACTTAAATGGTGGTGTTAGAGTCTTTAATATCTTCCATATAACCTCATCATCTTCTTTGGTTCCTCCTTGAGATTTAATACCTGTAGTAATTTATGATATCCTACTTACATATTTTCTTACAAATTCATCTTCCATCATTTTAGCATCTTTAAATGCACATGTTGGTCTGATTTTTTGCATGATAAAATTTCCCTAACCTGGTTACAAAAATTAGAATTGAATCCATTAATGGTGAATAGGGTTTTTGGTCTTTGGTCCTCTGGATTTGTTAGCCTTTGAAAACATTTTTTAAACCCTATGTCTCATTCCTTTTTAAATTTTTGAGCGCGAAATCTTTTTTTTTTTTTAATTTGTGAATATTTTGTATTCATTTCAAATTTATCGTGCCCCGAAGTGGCCTTTTTCTCTTATGTTCCTCACCATCTTATTCTAGTAATATCTATGGCAATTGCTACTTTGCTATAAAAAGATGCAAGTGTTTTACCCTATGTGACATAGCGACTACCACAAAATTAAAGGACGAGGCCTTAAAATGGAGGTGCGGTGATCAAAGATTGTATTGCATCTGAAGTTTTAGTCACGTGCACTTTGTTAGTGCTATCAAAGTAGAAAATGAACCAAGTAAAAAAGGTGGAAAAAGAAGTCACTTGAATATGGTTTCTTTGATAATTCACTATGTCGCTGTCAAAAAAACTAAGCACCCTATTGGTAGCGACATAGTGAATAGCCAGGAAATACATAACACAATGGCCTCCAAATTTCTTGGTGACCATAAAATTTTCCAAGTGGCATGGTGATTAATGATTTTATTGATATGTTAGAACAATTAATGAGGGCAATTGTGACTTGACCTGCCTTTATTTTTTTAGTGCCAAGTTTTGGTAAGACACCGGAGCTCGCTATGTCACTGTCATGAAAATTATGCATCTCACCATTAGTGAGATAGCAACCTACGAGGAAATGAATACATGGTGGGACCCAAGCAACATGGAAATGTGACAAGGATTAGAATATGGTTTTATATGCCAACTATGCAAGATTTTCTTACATCATCAATAACCTAGACCCATGCCCCATTCATAAAACATATGAAAGATTCTAATCATTCGATCAAAATAGAATCAATGATTATTGCTACCTAACTATGGAGAGATGTGCACTTTTTACTCTATGCAAGGTAGAAAATAAGGGACCCACCACATCTTATGTAATTCATGCAGTTTCCACACCCTCTGATTAATCTCAAATCTACGGTTGTCACTATCTTTCTATGATGAGTTGCTTGAATGCAAATAAGGGACCCACCATATTTCTCTTAAGTGATGTATCCAATGTCCTCCACATGATCAAAGAAGAATCAATGGTTGTTGTTACTTCACTATAGCAAGATGCTCAGAAGTTATGTATAGCGAGGTAGCAATTTGATGGCATGTGTCCGCAATCTTCAACGGGTCTAGACTGAAATGCTAGCAGTGAAGGAAAGGTACAAATGGAAGCATTTCATTAGTTTGATTGCCAATGTGTTAAGAGGAAAAATGATTCAGCCCTATTTTTATCCCTAGATCATAGGATTTTTCAAAGATTAACGGCACAAATTTAAAAGGAAAGATGATGCCACTTTTTTTTCTACCCTATGCATTTATGAGGAATGAATGCTTCATGTGTGAAAGAAAAATAGATTATAATATAGAAGATTTCTCATATCCATCCCACACAAACAAAGATTTCAAGCTTTTCCTAAGCATAAGCCATTTCTGAGAAGATTTTGTTGAGCCTAACAAGAGTTTGAAGTAGAATTCCATTGTTCACAAATATATTGTAGAAGTACAGAAAGGAACGAGCAAAGATTCAAGTAAGTAATTATATCATAATCTCTATAGTGTATCAATTCTACAAGTTACAATTCAAAATGCCTCCAAAGAAGGGATTTTCTGGTTAGGAGAATTGTTTGGATAGGAATGTCCATGATGATTTACTTGAGCTGCTCCCCAATTTTACCACTGAAACTGTACAAGTTAAAAAGCTTAATACATTAAACCCTAGGTTGAAAATAGCATATGGATTGTATGACAAAGGGAATGTTTTTGTTTAAAGGAGCAACATATTTTGGTAAAGAAATGGAGTTAAATAGAGAAGAAAATGAAGAAGCACTACCAGTCCAATTATGAAGTGTAGATTTGACTTGGGATGCAGAGAATGTTAGCTTTGTCAGGTTTGATAGGTATTTCACTTCCAAGCTAAGATGCCTCTTATTGAGTGACAATCCAAAAATCCCCAAGGCACTAATAGGTCTCATTAGGCCTATGGATAACCCTAGTGGTTTGAAATTTTTACATCATTGGGGGGATATCATCCCATACTTTGTTTCTAGTATATTTAAAATTTATGGTTTTAAAGGAAGTCCTCGTGTACTACCTTAATAAGTGCCCTTGAAGTTAGGAGTAGCTGAATTTTTGTGGCAGTTGGGAGGAGTAGCGGAAACATTTTTGTTGAAAAGATCAAAAGGGTAAATTTTTCCCACTTGCACAGTAGCCCATCATTTTGTAATCACAAAAGGGGGTTGGCTCTCTCTGAAAAAAATTTTAAATCCTTACAAGATGGCTATTTCTCACCCTTGTTTTTGGGATTCTGAGAGATTTTATAATTTTGCTCTAAGACATATAATTAAGCTTGGAAAAATTGAGCATGAATTCTATTTTCCTGAAGATATAATAAGGAATGAATGCTCCTTGCAAGAACAAGAGACTAGAAAGGAAAAATGGAGAGTCTTCTCTAAAGTTTTGGATTTCATTCATTGTTTTGATGCAAGTTATAGTCCTTTGGACAATGTTGTTACAAATGTAGACAAGATAAATAATATTTATGAATACTTTCTCTAAAATAATGGAGGCAATGAATGAAAAGAAGAAATTATTTATTAGATTTTACCTAGATAAGGCTAGGGAAGTAATGAGGAGATTGGGTTTTACTCCCAATATAGGGGCAGGTCAATTAACTATCCAAAAAAGGCCAAGGTATACTATTATTCAAAATAAAGGGACTACTGTGGAAAAAGGAAAACAAATAGTTGAGTCCACCAATGATGTCATGGAAGAGAGGCCTTCTGAACCCTCCCTAAAAAGAAGAAAGATAATAAGGGAAGAGGATCCTCATATTGAGGAATATTCACCCTTACAAAACCCTATGAGAATTGAAGAGGAACAACTCATTGAAGAACAAATTGAACAATTGGGTTCACAAGGGGGAATTTTTGTTACACAATCATAAATAAATGAAGGAGACCCCCAAGAGCCTCCAGTACCAAGTTTTGAGTTGACAGATATACATTATAGAGGAAGGGAATTAAACCCTATACTAGAACAAGCAAGTCAACAATTCTTATCAGATGATAATTTTGTTAAATCTAGGGCTTTCTGCCAATTTTCATGGAGAGCCAACATGAATAAATTTGAAGAAAGATGTAATAAGTTGAGGACAGAGCATCCTGAACTAGAGGAAGCAGGCCTACAAAATTAGATAAAGGTACAAATTATTCAAGAGTTCCAAAACATAACCTCTAAAGAGGGGAGGCAAATGGTAAAGGCTTCAAATATTTAATTGTTGCCCAATTGGGATATTGCAGATGCATTAATTTTTAATTCTATTTCAAATAAGTTGGATTTCCAAGATCCAAATAAGAAGGAATTCATAGGTATTACATTCAATGAGGACGAGGATACTCTAGTTATATGGTCTTTAAGGAAGGGGTCAAAAGCCACCTCAACACAACTAGATGATTCTGGTTTGGTGGGAAACATAGTTGTAAGAAGAGTGGCTGACACCTCTCATGTGTAGGTTGTACACCAGAATGTAGATTCATCTCAATTTCTTTTGGCCACTACTAAGAAAGAAGAAAGGGCCATGTTTGAATTACAAAGTATGAAACAATTCTAGAGGCCTACAATAAGGATATTCAAAAGAGGATTGAACTTGAGAATAAATTAATGGAGAGGTCTACAAGACCTAGAATAACATATCCTCGCCCTCTAGTAGAGCTTTTTAAATCCACTCTTCTTGTAGAAATGCCAAACACCCTATAGAGGCCTCAGTATTATACAGTAGAAGATTTTGAGGAAGAAAAAAGTAAACTTTGGGCATTACATGTGAAGATGGAAGTACAATATGAGGATAAACTTAGGAAGGCTCTATTGCACCTAGTAGATAAAATTGAATGGCCCCTATTTTATGACCAGCTGGCAAAAGCAATAAGCATATGGGAAGAATTGAAAACCCATGATGAAGCCTTGAAGCCTATTGTTAATAAGTGGGGAAAGAGAAAGAAAGAAATTACCTTTTTATGCTATTCTGTTATAAGGTCTTCCCATGACTAGATTGAAAAAATGTATGATATTGTTAATGATTTGTTAGATTTTGATAACAAAATAGTTACTTTGCAACTAAAAGTTGTTTCTTATTTAAGTAGATACAAGAATCAAAAATTTGATTTGTTTCCTCTTGCCTTGGGAAGAAAGAATAAATTGAAGAATAAGGATGAATGGGCTAAAGAATTGGATGACCTATTCTGCCTAAGGATGAATAAGGTTATAAATGAAAAAGGGCATGCTTGGTGGGCCACCACCACAGAAGAATTGGTGAAAGTCTAGTTATTTTTTGATTCTTAATTTGAAACAAGAATTTGTTAATATTGATAATGAAGCTAGGTATATACTTAAGAAATAAAATGATATTCTATAATTCAACTAGCCAAATGATGCACAATTTGACACATGGATGACAAACATTTCTTCTGGTTAGAAATTTGAGGAAGTTGATACTGGTAGTGATGAGGTGAATAATGATGAGATTCAAATCATTGGCACCAAGACACAAGGCCAACAGAAAGAAGAAAATAAAGGTTGTGTGCTAGAAAATATGACCTATTGAGAGCATGAAGCAACAAGCAAACATTAGTTCAAACCAAAACATGTAATAAGATTTCATCAAAATGAAAGAAAACTAAACTAATGCTTGCTTGAGTTTTTCAACTCAAAGTAGCCAACAAAACAAGTCTTCCAGCCACCTCTACAGCTCAACAAAGGCACCCATGAGAGGCCTTGTTGGTGTGTTAAGATGGAGGGTATGTTTGGTGTGCTCTCCCAAACATAGCAATGGAGTGAATCTCTTGAGTGAATGTGTAAATGTTAGTGGTGATGTAATATGAACCCTAAACTATATGATATGAAGAACACTTCAAGGAATGGTTATGGAGAAAGCCATACTTGAAAGCATTCAATGATGAAAATATGAAATGCAACAAATAAACTAACTAGATATGCAAGCTAAACTAAGATGTAAATGAAATGGAGATGAGAAAATGCATGTAAACTAAATCAATAATGCAAATGCAAAGCTAAACCAGCTACCAAATGGTTAGCATTCTCCTAGAAATCTTTATGAAAATTCAAACTACAATGAAAACCCTGGCATGAAAACACAAGACTCAAAATGACATGGTAACAATGCAATAATGAGAGATGCCAATGCTTCAGACAATGCCTCTATTTATAGGCTCAAGAGAGGGCTTGGTGAGGTGGCATCCATGTAGATGACACATAAGGTGACATGCAGGCCATGCAAATGGTCAAGAATTCAAAGTTTTCTCACACATGTGTGAGCAAACTTGAGAAGAAGAGTGGGAGACAAGAGTGCAAAGGGGAGTGTGTAGGCATGCCATCTCACACATGTGTGAGCACACTCTTAGGTTAATGAGGGGGATTAGGAAGAAGATTAGGATGATTAAGTGGGATTAGAGAAGAAGTAGGCTTAAGAGGATGAAAATGATGGTTATAGGCTAGGCTCTAGGTTAGGCTTAAGATTAAATTAAATGAGATTTAATTCAATCATGGGTTTAGAGGAATTAATAGGATGTGAGGATTAAATAAACAAAAAAAAAATTTAAAAAGGGGATGATGGAGGATCATGTGTTAAATTAATTTACCACATTAAGGCTAGGAGTATTTAAATTAAATTTAAATACTTAGGAGAATGAACTCATTTAATTAAAATAACTTAATTAAATAAGTAGAAGAATGTGAGTAATATAATTAATTAATTAATAATTAATTACAATGTCGCAGGCAATATTAATAAATTAATATAGTCTTTAGGGATGATTTTAAGCATCTACATTTTTCCCCTCTTTGATGTGATGTTAGGATGACATCATATCAAAGAAAAAAAATATAGGTTTCACCAAAGAAGGATAGGAGTCCTAGGAATGACGATAGAGGAGGAGGGGTGCCCCCTCGAGGAAATGGGGTGAAAAAGAAATATGTTTTGCCCCATTTTCTCAAAAATAGACAAAGGAAGGAAAAGGAAAGGAAAAAGGCTTACAAGAAGGCCTTACATAACTTGTTGGTAAGATAAGAATGAAGCGGGGTGAATTGGCTAATGATAAATCTAAATGCAACTTAACTACATGAATGCATGAGATTCAGTTGTGTTCATATGGGAGAGCACACCCTAGTTTGATATTGAAAAAGGAGTTATGCATCAAATGCTATAGTAGCATAGATGACAATATTCCTTTGTGTGGACTAGACTCTCAACACAATAGATGTTAGTTTCAAAGTCATGATGGAACAAATGACATATACACACTAGAGAGGTCTAGGCACACCCAAAGTCTTGTTAGGAATCTTGGTGGAAAGTGTGCTAACACATTGCCCCTAGTGAGCAATGCATAATCATAACTTGAAATTAACATATATGTGCTAAAGAACCATGAAAATAGATCATATTGCAAAATGACCCGTGTAATCAAGTTAAGCCATTCAAATGATACCAAGATATTGAAGATCGAGGCACACATGGGGAGGCTATCACTGACACACAAAGATAAAATCACCAAAAGACCTTATGACCAAGTAGTCATTTAGTCCACAGTTCTTGCCATGAACTTGATTCTGATAGTGAAATTTGTTAAGTCTGTGTAGGAAGGATTCATCTTGTAAGGCAAAAATTGATTGTTTGATTGAATTGTATTGAAATGGCTGTGATTGTTCATTGGCAATAGTGTGAAAGGAACAATGTTCTTAAATCATGTAGTCTTTGTGTGGATTTGTGTAAGTTTGTTTGCAATCACTATTTTGATAAGCTAAGTTTGATGGGTTGAAGCTCAGTGTCAGGAGATAAATAGAAGAATTTGGATAAGATGAGATAAGATAAGTGATGAATTGAATTAGAATGGAAGGGGAATGTGAGAGAGCAAGTGATAAATGTTCGATAGAGGAAAGTGTGTTGAATGAAAGACTAGAAATTTGATCAAGGTATATGTAAATAGATGGAAAAATGAAGGAAATAATTATGGAAATGATTTGAATGAAATGATTAGAAGAAGGGAATATGATTAGATTAGAGGAGAAAGGAATTGATTGAATGGATTGGAAGAGGTAAAAATTGATGGAAGGTGGAACATATTAGAACCAATGACAAGGGATAACCAAGGGATGGTAAATGGAGGAAAAGCAATGTGAGTCGGTGGATGAAAGGAATGGTGACAAGATATGAGGGAAGCCAAGAACCATGTTTCAAAGGAGCTCAAATGCCCCATACCCAAGATAGGAAAATGGAAGAAAATAGGGTGGGAAAGGATGCATGAAAATGGAAAGATGGTGCAAAGGATAGCATATGGAGGAAGAGAAGGCATGTGCTCTTCCAAAGCATGTATGAACATTTGGTATTGTGCCTTTAGCATGGATCATGAGCATGGGTATGAAAGGGGAATGAATAAGGGATATGGGAGTGAGGGTATGAAAAAGGGATAAGAATATGAAGGGAATGGATGAAATGTGGGATATGGAGGGGATGGGATGGAAGGGATGATCAAGATCAAGGACATATGAAAAAAGGATAGAAGTATGTAGGAGTATGGATGGAAAATGGATGATTGAACATGACTAGGACTATGGAATGCAAGAGATGGATAGTATGTCAAGATCAAATGTATGGAAGGATTATGGAAGTATATAGGATAATGTATGGGTAATGCACAAGGGATATGGAAAGTGAGCATGTGGATGGATGAAAGGAAAGTGAAATTCAAGATCAAGGATAGAAAAGGATAATGAATGGAGGATGGAAGCATGGAAGATATGTATGTAAGTGTAGTATGGTTGGAGCTTGCCCACAGTGTAGAGTGCAAGTGGAAGAGGAAAAGTGAATCGAGGGATAAGTGGAATTGCAAGACAATGGATACATGATAGGAGAATGAAGGGAGGACTCAAGCATCTATTTTTCATGGATGGTATCCCTTGATATTTTTTTCTTTTCTTTTTTATTTTCAAAGAATTTTTACTATTTTCTCATAGATGTTGATAGGATAGGGAAAAGAAGGATGAGGTGGATTGGGGAATGGAGGATAATGACTTATAAAAGGGTTTAGAGTAAGGTGGTGGAGTGGGTGGGAGGAAGACATGGTTGATGGATGTTAGGTTGGAAGGCTTGTGAGTGAGTGGATGAAGGAGGCAGAAAGATCGTCATTGGCACACACCTTGAAGGGTGATGGAAAGGAGGAAATTATGGAGGATATGTAGGGGAAAGTGTGGATTTTGGGATATAGGGAACCAAAATAGATGAAGGAGATGATGGATTTTGGATGGTGGATTTTGGGGCATAAGGACCCAAAATGGATTTTGAAAATGGAAGCTGGGATGATTTATGAATGAGGGAAGCCTTTGGATTAGCAGAATTGGATGTCATTGTGAATCTTTCTTTGAGATTCATTACTACATTAAGTAGCTTTGGGGTCCACAAATATTTTTCATTTTTTATTTTAAGCCTTTGTGGATTTTTTATTTTTTTTTGGATCATATTTTTCTTTTCTTGGACATGTCGTTTAGAGGGGACATGTTGATCCTTGGACTTTTGTGGATTTTTGACTTTATTCACTTTTTCTTTAACATCCAATTTGCTTCCATTGGCCATGGTATGGGTGCATGAAGGTAAATGTGGTGGAGAGCATATGGATGGTGAACATGGTAAGGAATGCAAGGATGTGTGCCTTTTTTGATCTTTAGGAGCATGAGGGGATGAAGTGGAAAAAATGGACATGGTGGATGGATGTATGTAAGGACCTAAAATGGAAGGAAGGGATAAAGGATTTGGATGTGGAACATAAGGACCTAGAATGGATGGAAGGAATGAAGGGTTGGGAATATGGATATAAGGTCCTAAAATGGACTTGGAAGATGAATGATGGGAAGCTTTAGGTTTGGAAGGAGGAATTGTGGAAGTTGTACCAACATCTTGAGCCATGTTTTCTTCAATGGGATACTTATTACTTTCAACACAAGATGTGAGTCCATGTAGATGGGGTTCATGAGTGGATTGGATAGGTATGATAGGATCATGTGGAGGATTAGGATCACAAGGGGGATCATGAGGGATAATAGGATCTTGGGATGGGAGGGAATCATGAAAGGAAAATGAAGGAGTGCTTTGATCTTGACATAAAAGAGGATCATGTAGTGGAATGAGTGGATAGTGAGATGGACTAGAATCATATGTTGGAGTGGAGGGAATGGAACCATTAGATGGAGTGATTTGATCTTGACATGGAGAAATGTTAGTGGATGGAGTGGAAGGAACTTCTTCATGAAGTGGAGGATCTATAGAGGCTAACTCTTGGGATGGAATGGAATTGGTTGTACATGGAATGCCTTGATCTTGATTAGGAAGGGAATCATGAGCTAGACTAAGAGGGATAAATGGATCGTGAGGGATAGGGGAATGATGGGATGAAGAAATGTTTGGACCTAGATGAGAAGAGGAATATATAATGTCATGCTTTGGAGGAAGGTCTTGAGATGGAATTGGGGGTATGACTTTGGTTGATTGGCTCTCTTCATTTTTTATTTTACACTTAGCCAAGAATGATGAGAAATACCATGTACGAGGTGGGGATGATTTTTTTGGAGGATTAGGATTGTGTGAAGGTGAAAGTATGGGTAGGGGATTGCATGGAGCACTGGGGTTGGATGGGACATGAGGACTATGATCTTTGAAACATGGAGGAAGAGGACACATAGCATGGAAGGTGGCCTCTTTTAGTTGGCTTTCTAAGAGATAATTCTTTAATTGTTCCATTTCCATAGCAAGGGCATTTGTGTTGGAGGAATTGTATGGGCTAAGAATGGAATCGTATGTAGTGGAAGGGTAATGAGGTGGATTGTCCTTGTCAAAGATAGAAGAATAATGAACATGAGGTGGATGAGAGTTGGATATGAAATGTTGAGGATGAATTTGATATGTAGGTTGAATGGGAGGTAGAACTCCATATTGTCGTCCAAGATCATCAACCCTTTGCTGAAGCCAATTCAAATCCATAGATGTTAGATGAAGAATGATGAAAGATTTGATGATGGATGGAATATGAACCTAGGACTAGGAGCAATTTTGGACTTTGTGTTGATTTGATTTGAAATGGATTGGACTTGATATTGATTGGATTGGATTTGATTTGATTTGATAAATATTGATTGGATTGGATTTGATTTGATTTGATAAAAAAACCCTATGATATTACAAACAAGTGAATGTGAAATTTGAACAAAAGTCCAATGTTCATGATAATGCTCCTATGTCCAAAGTAGAAGATGTGATGCAAAGTTGAATTAGAAGAAGACGTGAATGAAATTAGGAAGATTGATTATGGAGGAAGATGTAAATGGATTGAATTAGGAATTGATTAGAAAAGAATGAATTTGACAAGGGATTGGATTAGAAGGATGATGATTTGAAGGACTGAATTAAGGATGAATGATGAGGTTGGTGGAGGAAATTGAATCTTGATTATGAAACATGACTAGGATGAAGATTATGGATGAGATTGAATGACGAGGAAATGATTTGGATGAATAGAGATGATTAAGACTTCAAGGAATAGTTTGAATGATTAAGAAGGTGATTAAGACAAGAGATGCATGATGATGATGGGATGGATGGATAGAAGAAGTAATGGAGAAAATAAGAGCTTCTTTTTGTTGTTTTTTTTGAAATTTTTTATTTTTTTGCATTTTTGAATTTTTACAATTTTTTTTGGGTATTTATGTTTTATGATGTTTTTGGATTTTTAGGTTTGAGATGGAAAATCAAACAAGGAAATATGTACAAGGCAAGTGTGTTTCAAACACGCAAGAATGTCAAACACACCAACAATCCTATAAGGTTTTGACTAGGATGTACAAGGATCAACTAGAGGGCATCCTTGATATACACAAGGTACGTGAGGCCCAAATCTATAGATGAAAGAAAATATTGCCACATAGCTAGGGGGAGACGGTAACCCAAATCTCCTCCTTCACTTCTCAAAGGTATAATGTTCTCCAGGGCTTAGCCAAAAGTGACAATATTTTGCTTCCAAGAGAGGTGTCTTTTGATTCACCTCCCAATTTTTATACTTCACTAGAACACTGGAGTTGAGTTCGTCCCAAGGGGTGATGAAATCCCCAAGCAGGCCTCCTAAAGAAAATAAAAACAAGACCACTTATTTCTTGTGCACCCAAGATCACCCGAAGGCACGAGGGGAGAGAATACGTAAGTGGCCTTAGGGCTCAAAAGACACACTTTCTTTCCCAATGAAACTTTAGGTTTTTTAATCTACTTGAAGACACATGTGTTTAAAGAATACAATGTTCTTTCCAACTTGAAATCATTGTCAACATAAATGAAAAGTGTGGATTCATCAACAAGTAAGTAAATTGAGCATGTTCATAAGCAAGATTGCTGAAAATAAAATTAATTTCCCTAAGGCATTCAAGATTGTGTGAGTTCATTTTAAGCACCAATTGTAAATGTTTTCTAGCCTAAGCATACATGTCCATTCCATGAAGGCATTCAAGATTGAATTTGATTGTTTTAGCATTTAACCATGTATTCAAAGACAAGTGTTTAAGCATACAAATTTATTTCCAAAATAAATTTAGAGAAAAACTTTCAAGCAATATGGTTAGTGAGAAAAATATCCCTGCAAACACAAGTTAGGGCAGTGAAAATGTAGGAAAAATGTGAAACAATCGAGCAATGAAAAGGTTAGCACAAAGTTTGGTCTTTGACAAAAATATTAGAGATCTAAACTACATCAAAATCTCATAAAATCAGCACCATGATGATGGACTCAAAATCATCTTTTCGGCGATATTTTATTTTTTGAAAACGGAGTTCATATGCTCAAGTTATGAGCAAAAAATGAAAGGCTTCTCTTTATGGCTTAGATGGGCATGTGGACCGCTAATGTAGTGCTGACATCAGCAACCTGTGAGAAAAAAATTGACCATTAAGGGCACGTCAAGCAATTTTTTGTTTTTTTTTGACATTTCTATGTTAAAAATAAATAAATAAATAATTAGATGTTCTGGTGAAAATAAAGAACAATGCAAATACACTTTATAAAATTAATGTAAACAAAAAAAATATAAATGTTTTTGTTTTTCTTTTAAAAATAAAATAAAAACGTGGGTGGCAGAAGGGTTTTATGGCAGAGGGTGGGTAGAGGTGGAGTTGCAAGTAGGTGGTAGAGCAAGGTGTGGGGTGTGGTCGAGCAGAGCGAGCAGTGGAAGGGAGGAGCTATGGTGGTTGGGAATTGAAGGTGGGGAGGAGCAGATGCAGCGAGCAGACGAGGAGCCATGACCGAGGGTTGAGCAGCTAGCAGTGGCTGCAGGGGAAGTGGCAACACGGGGAGCTCTGACTACAAGGGGCGATGGAGACTCTAGCAGTCAGGAGAGGGTGGTGCGTAGCGATGGGCAAGCAAGCGAAGGAAGGGTAAGTGGTCGATGGGCAGAGGATGTCGTAGGAAGCAGAGTTGTGGTACAGCAAAGGTGGTACAGATGATAGGTGGGGAGATGAAGTGACGTGAGGGTTTAAATCCATGAGTGAGGGGGTTTGAAGCCACAGGCGCAGAGGTGGGAGTTAGGGTTGGCAATGGTGGGGAGTGGGCTGAGCGACCGTCACAGGGAGCGAGCGACGATGATAAGGTGGAGATCCCATCAGTGGATGAGGTCACAGGAGGTGCAAATGTCTGTAGTGATAGGAGGAGTTAGTGTTTGGATGCAGAGAAGCAAAGTGTTGGTGGTTTGAGCAGAGCGTTGCAGGGAGGTGGAGGAGTAGGGTTTTAGCAGGAAGCGAGGCAAATGATTATAGCAGCGGCTGTGTGTGCCAAGCGGTAGAAGGTGTGCAGTACAGCGGTGTGATGAGCAGCGTCGAAGACTACAAGAGCGAAGGTGGATGAAGTGGCGAGGTAGAAGAAGGGAGCCACCAGGTTGCAGGAAAGGGGAGCGAGGGCCGCAGCAATGGTTGTGCCGCTCACAGGCGTTGTCACGGCAGTGGCCTGCAGCCACAAAAAAAAGAGTTAAATTTTTTTATTTTTTTATTTTATTTATTTTTATTTGATTTATATATTTAAAAAAATGCTACCAAACAACTTTTTAATATATATAAATGTTAACCCCCCCTTTTTTTATCTATTTATCTATTAACAAGGAGTTTTCTTTTTTTTTAGCTTTTCCTAATAATGAAGAGTGTATTCAACGTATATACACCCTAAAACTTGAAAATAAAGCAATAAGAAATGAAATATAGAGTGTTATATGTCAAAAGACTACCCTTATGTGCTCCAAACGTGATGATGGGCTTTATGGATCGATTAGACGCTCCTCATGAAACTTGATCTCCAAATGCAAGCCTTCAACCTACAAGCTTGAATACTCAAAAACACATTAGATCGTTAGTTCGAACCTATGAAGTGGGTCCTATCAAGCGTGCCAAAATGTGTTGCATAAAAATGTAATCAAGGAAATAAACATTAAGCAACTAATGCATATTCCTACATGATTATGCAAACCTCAAAATATGGAAGATAAACATGTAAATAAGCATAACATGAAATCAAAATAGCACTATGCAAACCTCACAAATCACCAAGTGGTTGATGATTTTATTGCTCATGGGATGTGGTTGCTCACAATTTGTGCAACATAATAATGGGGTAGATGGTAGTTTTGGAAATGAGGAGAGTGCTCTCCTTTTATAGGAAGTGAGATGAAACGGATGCTTGAAATGGCTATGGAGAAAGCCATACTTGAAAGCATTCAATGATAAAAATATGAAATGCAACAAAAAAACTAACTAGATATGCAAGCTAAACTAAGATGTAAATGAAATGGAGATAAGAAATGCATTTAAACTAAACCAATAATGCAAATGCAAAGCTAAACCAGCTACCAAATGGTTAGTATTCACCTAAAAATCTCTATGAAAACTCAAACTACAATGAAAACCCTAGCATGAAAACTCAAGACTAAAAATGGCATGGTAACAATGCAATGATGGGAGATACCAATGCTTGAGACAAGGCCTCTATTTATAGGCTCAAGAGAGGGCTTGGTGAGGTGGAATCCATGTAGATGCCACATAAGGTGACATGCAAGCCATGCAAATGGTCAATAATTCAAAGTTTTCTCACACATGTGTGAGAAAACTTGAGAAGAAGAGTGGGAGACAAGAGTGCAAAGGGGAGTGTGTAGGCATCCCATCTCACACATGTGTGAGCACACTCTTAGGCTAATGAGGGGGATTAGGAAAAAGATTAGGATGATTAAGTGAGATTAGAGAAGAAGTAGGCTTAAGAGGATGAAAATGATGGTTATAGGCTAGGCTCTAGGTTAGGCTTAAGATTAAATTAAATGAGATCTAATTGAATCATGAGTTTAGAGGAATTAATAGGATGTGAGAATTAAATAAGCAAAATTTATTTTAAAAAAGGGGATGATGGAGGATCATGTGTTAAATTAATTTACCACATTAAGGCTAGGAGTATTTAAATTAAATTTAAATACTTAGGAGAATGAACTCATTTAATTAAACTAACTTAATTAAATAAGTAGAAGAATGTGAGCAATATAATTAATTAATTAATAATTAATTACAATGTCACAGGCAATATTAATAAATTAATATAGTCTTTAGGGACGATTTTAAGTGTCTACAAAGGTAACTAATTAGTTTCCATTGTTGGCCCAGAGCTTCAAGATGTTGACACAACTAAGAAAAGGGAAAAAGTAAAAGTGACTCTGATAGTATAGAATAAAGACAGTGAAAACCCATGGGTTGATGTGAAGCTGCATGAATCAAAACCTGACACATCATTGGCAATTCTGGCAGTCACATATGTTGAGGATTTAGAATAGCAACCAATTAGAAAAGCAATAGTTTGAAAGGATGTAATAGAAAGGGACACACAAAAGAATGTTTGATGAATAAATCTTTCTATTACTCACAATTTTATCTTTTTGTGATAGGTGTATATAAATATCTCTTGTAATAGACATCTGTCAGTTCTCTATGCTTGAAGCTTGTTGCATGTCACAGTATATAAGTGAGATTCCAGGGCTAGAGAAGGGTCTGATTTCTAATGCATTTTAGTATTACACTTAGGATTTTTTCGGTCCAATCTTTGAGCAACTTTATGATATGTCCTCTAAGCATATTTTTTGAGAATACATCAATATGGAATGAGATTTGTGTGTCTTTCTAAATTTATTATAAGTTTCTACAATTGTATACAATATTCAAAGAAATTAATACAAAGTTTGAGCTATCCCCATCTTAGTTCTTTTTGAATTTTGTCTCCTTTATTGTTACTTGGTTATTGTGAGATTGTGTGAGTAAAGCTGGTACAATTGAATGCAATTCATGTAGGTTGTATGTTAGTTCATTTCTACTATTAATTCAATGAATTAAGTAAAAGATTTTATGAGATGGCTATGGTAATAGAAAGGATGAATTCATGTGAGAATTGCTGATAAAAAAATTTGTAAGGCAACAAATCAGATCCATAAATTTGCAGTAGACTCTGAATCCCAATGGAATAGCCACTGATCTAGTTTATCTAGTATGTAGAGAGATATATCATAAATGAGTATCAAGTCTAAAGTTACAATCAATTTTACTTTATTTTTATGAAGATTTTCAAAGATGGTCAATACTTGTTCGCATGGACTATTCTAGCTTTAGTCAGCTACTATTGCTAAGAATACTTGCAAATCTACAGAAGAATTTATGACCAAATTTTCTATAGGGGATGTATTTTTCTGAAAATGTCAAACTTAGGTATGTGTTTGAGGATTGAGGACAAGAATTGGAATGAAACTAATATAGTTCTCATATAATATCAAGAAAATTCAATCATCCCTTAGGTATACCCACTTTGGTTCTATAGAGCCTAAAGAGTAGAAAGCCAATTGTGGTTTTGTTGAAGTTGGTTCCAGCTGGTTTACATACATAATTGTTGACAGGAAATAGCTAACCCTTAGATTGTATAAGTATTACCAGTTTGGTATTGTGTCTTTGTTGGCCAATAGTTTTAGAACACCAACAGCACAAATCCAACTTTGTAGCCTCAACTTCTTAGAATGTGCATCACCTTCAAGACTAGTTTCCAAAACTTTCCAAATCAAATGTGAAGTAACAAGTGATTTTACCTGATTGTATTCAATTTTAGGAAGTGCAGTCAATAGTGCTTCTATAACTCTCATGTCACACAAAAAGATCTCTTTCATCCTTAGTACAATTTTCCAAATCCTTTTTAGCAATTATTCTCTTTGTTGATTTTGTCAAGATCCAATATCCCAAACCCATACATAGCAGATGTGTCTTCATATTTTCCTTCCAACTGTCATAATTTGTTCCATCAAACTTCATACTATCTTTCTTGAACATGCTCGCCATGGATCTCCCAAAGTTGTTAAACTTTATCTTCAAGGACTTGAGGCTCTAATACCAATTGTTAGAAATAATAGTCCACCAAGATAACTGGCGAGGTAGGTGAATCAGTTATCCAAGAATTAAAAAATTTACCTTCTTTAAAAAAACTTAACCATTCAACCAAAGTAAATAACAACCATAATAATATGTACATAGAAAATTACACTAGATATGTTAACTAGGGAAACCCTTGATCAAAGGGAAAACTTCAGTGGGAATGATGCCCACAAGATGATGTACTAATATAAATATTCTTTGTTAGAGGATGGACCCTATTAGGATTCTATTACAACATTCAATACATATGAATCTCTATTAGGAGACTTTGAATCCATATTAAGAGATTCCAACCCTGTTAGGAGTTATAGTATAATGTATGCAAGAAGAGCCCACTGCTCAAACATGCAATTTCAACTACAAGAAGAGCTCATTGCTCAACATGAAATTTACTTTTACGTTCTTTTTTCCTCTTTTTTTTCAATTGAACCAATCACTTTCAAACCTAGTAGACTAGGTCAAAAACCTCAGATCCAAATATCAAACCTTGGATCACTCAGCAAAACCTCGATAATGAAGTTTCCTTCACTTTTTCTCTACTCTACTCAACTTTTCATTCTACTCTCTTTGTTGCTTACAATCATTTCTTCATGTCACAATCCCATCTTCATGATAAAGTAAAATGCCCTTCCTTTATACTGAGTCCATAAAACAATTCCTTGAATCACCTATTAGACCTTCTCAATTAATCATTATAGGACCACATCAAGAACATGTTACACTTAGCGATAACATTAATCTTCTACCTTACAACTTGAATATCTTTTTATACATGTAATATTATGATGAGTGAGTTTATCCATGTCATCACCAACATGTCTCCTTCATATCCTCAACCTCAATTCTTAGAATAACAAATCTACTAAGAGATATAACAAGTTTACTAAAACATGCCTATGTAAACCTTATCTCAGAACAAACATCACCAAAACTTACATAACTTCTTCCAGACTTAACATTTCTTCATCCAACATTAATTGCATATACCAGATACTTAGAAGTATCTTCCATGGCCTTGGATAGTGAGAATACTCAACTAGTCATCCATACCAACTTGATCTTTCTATTGTTCTTCTATCAAATACCATAGAAGACTGCTATATTGACATCAATGACAAACTCAGTCATGAATGTAACATATCATCAGTAACATATCTACAATACTCCCCTATAGGAATATAATCAGTATTCATACTTATAACAATCTCCCCCTTTGGCATTGATCGCAACATAGATGAAAAACATCTAGTTCCAAGAATACCAACAAGGTTGTTACTCTTTCTTTTCAAATCATCTTCATCAATCATTATCCCCCATTGATATACCTCAATGAACTTTCCATCAAATTTTCATTCCATGTTGTACTTCTTCCAAACATGTTGTACTTGTTCTTACTTGCCTTTTCTTTTCCCCATGATGTTCTTCCTCATAATCTTCTCATGATGTTTTTCATGTTGAACTTCTCCCCCATTGATATCAATGTCAAAGTTTTTAGCAACCATCAAACTCTACAAGAATTGATTCTTACTAGCTCAAGTGTCCAAAGATAGAGTTCAAAAAAACATCCAACAAGAGTCCTAGATGACTCTATCCTTCACGGATACTTCCCCATATAAGAAGCATTAGCATTCAGTCTAGACAAATAATGGTGCTTTGTTACACTAGATAGATTCACTCTTGCATCATCTACTCAGATGTAGGAAGGAGCATAACCCCTAGCATACATCACAAATACTCAAAAATCTCTTTAAGAAGAGGCTTAGTGAATATATCTGCAATCTGCTCTTTAGTGCTCACATACTCCAATCTAATTTCCTTTTTTGCAACTTTCTCTCTCAACATGTGATACTTAATAGAAATTTGTTTGTTCTTTGAATGCAACAGTGGATTCTTAGACATATTTATTGTTCTTGTGTTGTCACAATGTATGACAATAGGTTCATTGATTTTCATCCTCATATCCTTCAGTATCTATTTCATCCAAACAAATTGATTGCAATTATTTGTTGTTGTAACATATTCTTCTTCTATTTTACTTTATGAGGTACAATCCTACTTCTTTCTTAGCCAAGAAACTAATCTTCCTCCAAGAAAGAAGGCTTCACCACTGGCGCTCTTTCTGTCATCCATACTACCTACCCAATTAGCATCAGTATAAGCACTTAGAGTAAAATCATTAGATCTATCATACCACAATCCAAACTCTAATATTCTTTTTAGATATCTAAATATCCTTTTGACTACTGCATAATGTGCTTCTCTAGGATTAGCTTGGAATCTTGCAACAATTCCAACTACATTTGTTATATCTAACCTTGTGTAAGTCAAATATTGTAATCCTCCAATCATAGATTTGTACTTCTTCTACTCAATAGTAGGTGTTTCATCCTTTATAGATAACTTGTGTCTAGTTACCATAGGTGTTCCAATGGGTTTTCATGTTTCCAAATAAAACATTTTTAGTAAATCCTTCAAATACTTACTCTGAGAAATAAAGATTCCTTTTTTATTTTGTACAATCTGTAATCCTAGAAAATATTTCATTTCCCCTATCATACTCATTTCAAATTATTTCTTCATTTCTTCTACAAACTTGTCACTTTTGTCATCATTTCCTCCAAATATGATATCATCAACAAATATTACTAAAATCATCAAATCGTCATCAGTTTATTTCCAATAGAGATTACTATCTACCATACCTTTTCTATATCCAAGCTTTGTCAAAATGCTTGTCCAACCTTGGATACCAAATTCTATGTGCTTGCTTCAAGCCATGCAATGCTTTCTTCAGTTTGTATACTCTATCCTTATCATCTATCAAAGGACAACCTTCAGGCCACTCAATGTATACCTCTTCTTCAAGTTATCCATTTAGAAATGCTGACTTGACATCCATTTGATACACTTTGAATTTCTTTTGTGCTACATAGGCTAAGAAAAATCTTATTGCTTCTATTCTAACTATTGGAACATAGGTCTCATCATAGTATATTCCTTCTTGTTGTGAGTAACCTTTACATACCAACCTTGCCTTGTTCCTTACAACTTTTCCTTGTTTGTTCATCTTGTTCTTGAATATCCATTAAGTTCCTATGACATTCTTGTCTCCTGGTCTAGGGACCGATTCCCATGTCTCATTCTTTACTATATGATCCAATTTCTCTTTCATAGCTTGCTTCTAGTAATCATCTTTACATGCTTCATCTACATTCTTAGGTTCAACTTGAGATATTAAACATTATTCTTCATTTGCTTTGCTCCTTGTCATCACACCTTTCTCTCCACTTCCAATGATCTACTCAGATTGGTGATTCTTTATCATATTCTTTCCCAAAGTAGGAGTTGTTATCTCAACTCTTAGCTCTACTAAAGGTTTTGAGCTTTGTTCCTACCTTAGATCTCATTCATTCTGATCATTGTTAGTCTCAAGAAATACTTCATCATTCCTTGTCTTAGTAACAACATCACTTGTAATCAATCATTCTCTCTTGTATCCTAAATTTCTCATAAATTCTCACATTTGCACTTTCCATAATCATATTAATTCTTAGATTATAGCATTTATAAGCCTTTATTTTCAATGAATAACCAAGAAACATACCTTTATCACTTCTAGAATCAAACTTACCAATATCATCATCTCTTTTGATATAAAATCTTACTACCAAAAATCTTGAAATAATTAACTATAGGTGAGTGACCAAAGCACAGTTCATAAGGGATCTTGTTTGTGTCTTTCCTAACTTGCACTCTATTCATAGTATAGACTATTGTATTCACAACTTCTCTCCAACACATCTTGGATACATCATTCTTAGCTAACATAGCTCTTGTTGCTTCTGTAACTGACCTGTTCCTTCTCTCTGCAATGCCATTTTGTCCAAGAGTTCTTAGAGCTGATAACTATCTTTTTATTCCATTTTCTTCACAAAACATGTTAAACTAATTTAAAGTAAATTCTCCTCCTTTATCTCATCTTAAACATTTAATCTTCATACCAAATTAATTCTGAACTCTATTCTTTAATATCTTGAACTTATCAAATGCCTCGGATTTCTCTTTAAGAAATGCAACCCACATCATTCTAGAAAAGTCATCAACTAGAATCATATAATACCTTTCACCATAGGATCCTTTAGTCTTCATAGGACTGTTGAGATCTATGTGTACAATCTCCAATTTTTTTGTAGTAGTAAACTTCTTGCTGGGAAAAGAAGTGATGTTATGCTTTGCTAAAACACACTCCTTGAAAATTATGTTAGTAGGTTTTACAATCTTGGGCAAATCTCTAACTGCAAACATACTACTAGTCTTTACAATACTATCAAAGTTTATATGAAAAAATATCTTATACCATAACCAACTATCATTTATATTTGCAACCAAACATGTCATTTCAGTAGGATTCAACTAAAATACATTACCTCTAGATCTAGTTCCTATTCCAATTACCTTTCTATCTTTGTCTCCAATCATGCATGTCTTCTTTGTGAAATGCAACTAATAACCTTTTTCTACTAGTTGTCCAACACTCAAAATATTATGCTTCAAACCATCAATGAAATATACATCCTCGGTGTTAGTTTTACCATCAAGAGTTATAGATTCAATACCATTAACTTGGCATGCTGCATTGTTTCCAACTCTGACAATGCCTCCATCCTGACTTTTGAAGTCAACAAACTTGTTCATATCACCAATCATATGATGTGAACAACCACTATCAATTATCCAATTATATTTCTTTTCAACCTATGACACCAAAGCTACTTTCTCTAGATTTTCTTCTTTAATTACCACAAATCCTATTTCATCATCTCTAGCACTTACTGCTTGTTCATTGGAATCATTTTCTTCATTTTTATATAAACACTCTCTATCTCTTCTAGGTTTGTAACTTCATTTATACTCTTTCTCTCTTTTAGGACACTTAGATGCATAATACCCGTATTCATCACAAGTCCAATATTTAAATATTTTCTTACCTCCTTTTTCTCTTCTTACTAGAATGGCTACTCCTTCAATCTTTTTGTCCTCCTCAGATCTATTGCTACTAGCAAAATCTCCTCTAGCACTTTTGCTCCTTGATAAACTAAGTCAAATATTCAAGGCACTGAAAGTTGTCTCTATTCTAGTCAATTCTTTAGACTATTTAATCTCATTCTCAACTACTTCAAGTCTTCCAAGCAATGTCTCCTTTGTGAAATCTTTGGTACAAGATATCAACAAGTTTATCATTTGAACTACTAACTTAAATGGTGGTTGTCATGCCCAAAAATACAAGAGCAAAAGCACACAAAAAAAAATTAATGATAATAAGGTTCACTAAGGTTTAAGAGTTGATTCGCAAGTGCAAGAATAGGTTTACTACATTCATCTTAAGTTTATAATCATGAGAAGAAATACATCGATAAAGTTAAATTCTTGTTATTAAATTGGTATCAACATTTGGTTCGTTATTACATTAAGATTTCAATGATATATTGAAATTATTTGAACAACAATATAAATTGATCTTAAATTTAACTACGCAAAAAAAATTACATTATCTTATTAGTCTAACATAAACTTGTTTTAAATATAACAAACTTATTGGTTAAAAACTTTATTTAATTTAAATCTAAATTTAACAATTGCAAACAAACTACTCAGTTAGTGCTATCTTAATAAAACAAGATAATAACTAACAATAAATATACTTGAAACTTTGAATATACTAATTAAATTTGCTACTTAATTAAAAACTAATTTCTAGATTAATCTAAAATTTAACATTTTAAATTTAAACTACACTATCTTTAAAACTAAGCTAACTTTAATACTAAACTAACATTCACAAAACTAAACTAAACTATATATATATATATATATATATATATATATATATATATATATATATATATATAACACTAACTAAAACAACTTAACTAACCTCAACTAATCTAAACTAACCAATATCATCAAAAAAAACACTAAAACAAAACTTAAATAACAACAAAACAATTAAAACAAAAACACTAACCAAATTCTATTCTTAACATTTATGCTAACCTAACCTTAATACTAACCCTCTTAACTCCCACCACACCCTTGTAGTGCCTCTCCCATTTGACTTCTACGAGTCATCCTGATGGATGCAATATTGATGATCTTTTGTTGTGATGGATCATGATTGTGACCCTGAGTGGTCTACACCATTGAGGTGTTTGGATTTATGTTTCTGTATCAGTTGCTTTGATTATGCTTTTGTCTGATCTATGAGATTATGATGTGTTTTATGGTTCACTAATGTTTGTGTCAGTGCTTACCAGGATCGATGTGGTATCATGACGTTGTTTCGTGATTACCTTGAGATGTGTGCAGAGATTGCATTGTGTACTATTACCATGCTACACGGAACTAGGTTCCTGTAGCAGTGGTTAGTCATGTTTATGACTATGTTTGCTTATGTGTTTTAAGTGCCTTTTTAATGCAAAGTAATCAATCATTATTAATGCATAAGTAATTAAATGGATTGTTCGTGTTGGATTCTTTGATTCTGTGCTGCAAACATTTACCTTGTTATATTTCTGATTAGAGAGATATTTGTTACTCATGTTATGTTTACATTTGAGATGACCCGAGGGTCAGATGTTACTCTTTGATTTCAGTATCATAGATATTAGACTACTATGTTGTTTAGTTAATCATATTGCATGATGATGCCATTTTGAGATGACAGTGTATTTTATGATGATATATAATTATCTAATTTTTGGACATATCTCTAATTGTGTTATGTGATGGATTTAATGCTATGGTTATTTACTTCATTCCTGCGTTGTTATGTTTTATGTGAACGTGAGTGATGTAAATAGATTATTTTAATATAATTAAATAAATGGTTAAATTAGGTGATTTAATGCATTTATTGCTTTGGCTATGTTATTATATGCAATTGCACTTGATCGTGTTGTTTAGTGTGCAAGATTTATATCCATGGCAGTGGCACATGGAGTTATTGATTCAGCCGTTCATATTTTACCAATGTCATCCGTGTATGGTTGACGTATCCTTAATTAAATGTTTAATTTAAACCTTTCAGTGATTATTAATCCAAACTCATTTGCATTATGTGATTAGACCAGTAAGCATGTCTGTGCATTTAGAGGTTCGCATTGTAGCGAAAGTTGTTAAGGAGATTTTTGTGTTTTTGGGTTTTTGAATTTTTTAATTGATTTATTTTAATTTCTAGCAGCTTTTCCATAGATGAATTCCTATTTATATGAATAGCCTATTTTCGTTTGGGTTGATTCAGGGTTTAACTAGATTGGTTGGTTAAATGCCCTAATCGATTATTCACCCGAAAAGTGAATAAGTATCCAAAGAGGAATTTAATTCTTCACTTCTCACTTTCAAATTGGAAAGTTGGAGAGTAAAATCCAAAATCCTCTTCATGAGGATTTACTGTTTTGTTCGTTGTGGGAGCTATGGGTGTGGAATCGTCGCAAGGTTGGGCTCGTTGGATTTAGCTCAGAGAAACCTTGGATTGCCACGATTTTTAGTTACTTTTGCGAGATATTTATTTTATGGTTCAGATTCTTGTTTTGCCCTTTTGGCTGTGAGGTAGGGCTTTCCTATTTTATTGTTTGTGCTCTATTTCTGCTTCTATTTTTGGTAGTCATTTGCTTGGAGGCTGAGAACTAGTGTTCCCCTTTGTTTTTGTATGCTAGTTCTACCCGGTTGGGCAGGTATGAACATTTCCCTATTTTTTGGAATGAGGGTTTGGATTTTATGCTATTATGCTGGCCGTTTTTGCATATGGTGTCTGATTTCATTTATTTTTGGATTTTTGAGATTTTTGAACCCAAAGGTCAAATGGGTTTTAATTTTTGATTTTTTCTAAAATTTGGAATTTTTACCTCATTTTGCGTGTCGCCCTATTTTCTCGAGTTTTCTTGGCACAATGTGGGTCGTGGACCTTGATGATCTATTTGGATATCAGTTAGACCACTTTTGCACTTTTATGTTGCATTGGGATGTGTGTTGCATCCGTACTCCCAACATTGTGTTCAGTTGAGTGATTTTATACCTATTATTGTTTTAATATATTAAAACCCCAGCTTGGTGTTTTGTTCTTGAGTGGTTTTTTCTTGAGCCCTCACCTTGTTGTGGTGGTTGTTGGCTTTTGTTCGCGTGTGTTGTCGGTAGTGGCATTCGGAGATCTGTTGGTTGTCAGGATTGTGGTGAAGTCTTATGTTGCGATCGTTGTGATCGTTGTATGATGTTGTCATGGGCATTCATACTTGTAAAAAAAAATTCTTGGCTTGATTTGAATCCTTGTTTCCAAGGATCTCCGGGTGGGGCATTACAACCCTACTTTCCTCTAACACCTGCCCACACCTAAAACTTCCATACACGTTGTCCTAAGCCTACATTGCGCAGGTCTGTCTCCCCCCTTTGACATGCAAGGACATCTAACAATGCAAAAAGGTAAGGAGGGAAAGAGTTTTGAAAAAAAAACAACTACCCTATGCTTATGCAAGCTGCCCCTCCAATGACAAAAGGTAGTAATAAATTATGTTAGGCCAGTCATAGGGGCACACGACCCCAATTCATTTTTTCTTGCTAAAACAATTCGCATGGAGTGGGGATAAGATTGAAATCCAATCCTAGGTCAAATCACTGTAAGGCCAAAAGTTACCATGGTACAAATATTGACTAGGTTTTGCACATTCTTTTTTTTTGTTTAGTTTTGAGTTCAAACTGGCACCTAGGAAATTAAGGTAGGATGAGATAAGAGTAAAAGTAAAGTAGTTGCTCATAGGATATTATAAATATAATTTTATTTATTTTTATCTAAGATTCAAAAATAAAGTATTTAGAGAATATTCCCTATTACTCTAAGGGACAATTAATTTATTTGCCCATACAAAAAATAGAGAGTTTTCTACTCTTTGGAGGCAAAAAAAAAATTCTAAGTTTTAGAATTGCTAACAATAGAATTTGCCAAGGGGAATATTTTTGAGACCTATATTATCTTTTTTTTTAAGTATAGAATTAATACCATCATCTCTAATAGATCAAGGGGAACGTTATCGTGAATTAATTTTGCTTTCTCGTTGGATTAAAAACATGGGATTATAACACATTGAGGGTACAATAGTGTAGGATTAATTTCCATTCAAATAAATATGAAAGAAGCAAGACTAGATTTTTACACATGAAACTTGGAATTTACTTGACAAGATTTGAATTTAAATTGCTTACTTATATACCACTATTTTATCCAAATAACATAAATTCAGTGGATGAAATTTCAAAGTGTAAAATTGTCACAATAAGGTGAATCATCATCACATCAAATTTGAAGTAAGCATATGCAAAGGAAAATTGAAATACTAAATTACTCCAATGCAAGAATGTTATTCAATCATTATTTTATTGACCACTTGATTCAAAGCTCCATCGGGAAAGAACCAGTAAGAAAACATGACATCATTGCCACTGCAACAAAAGTTTAAAATACATTTCTACATAGGATTTTAATCTCGAACATAATTGAATTTCAACAAGAAATTTAAATTTCCTTCATGACCCTTATCAAGGGATCCATATCATTTTCTGCAATACATCACTAAGATCATGGAGGGAACAAAAATTGACCAGGTGACAAACAAACATAACAAGGAGACAAAATCTGACATTCATTTCCATATTGGGTTTTCACAACAAATATAAAAATTAGGGAGAAGGTGGATTTTTCCAACAAGAGATGTCAGACACAACACCAAAATAGGTGCCCAATCAGGGCTTTAACTCAAGAACTTTCATTCTTCCATTATTTCATTCCAAAACTCATACGTGGTTTGTGCTAACAAGTAGGGGCCCATAACACCCTACCCTCTCTCCCTCTTCTCATCTTGAGAAGAGACTCTACACTATTGGAGTCCAACTGAAGACCTTTCCCAAAATTGGCCACTTCTATCCTATCCGAGGGTGAGTAATGCCAAAACACCCATACAAGAAAATTTCAAAATTTAAGCAAAGCATGAAGGAAAATCATTCAAGAAAAACATGTTTCAATCCATCCCAAGCATACCCAACATACATACAAGCATACCAATGAACAACACAATAACATAAGCATGAACCAAGCATGAAACAACATGAGCAACATGAACAACATGAACAAAGGAGATGAAGAACTCCTACCTTCACAAAAAGGTTATGGTAAAATGAACAAGTTGAGAAGAGCTTTTCCTTCCTTGCCTTCAATCTTCCAAAACTTCACTCTAAAACTAGAGATTGGGTAACAAACAAAACTACTCAAAAAAGCCTCTAAATAAGATCCAAACTCAACCACCTAAAAAGGGCAATAACTTCCCCCACTTGCCTAAAAATCTAGAGGTTTCTAACTCAACTAAACCTAAGGCTAACCTCAAGGTGGGGTTAGGTTCATTCAACCCACGGTGAAATCATTCTATTTTCGCACTAAAGCAAAAATGGACTTTTTGAGTGACCTCAAAAGTCAACAAAAGGGGTTGGGGGGTGGAAAATGCTCCCAACCCATACCCATACCCCTTGGGTATTAAGATTTCATGATAAAAGGCCTAAAGGATTGATTTGGGACCCAACAAATGCTAAGAATTTTTAGGACTAACAAACTACTTCAAAATGCAAATTAAACACTAATCTAGATCAGGGGTAACTAAACTTGATTAAAAATAGATTAGCAAAAAGGGCACTAACTTAGTCTGACTTAGGTCCATAGGTTACATAGTTAACCCTAACTAGCATGTTGGAATGCATATATAATTCACAAGTGTCAAGTGAGACTATAAGAACACGGTTACGAAACATTAACATTTACTGATCACAGAAAGATACATTCATACATCTCACAATATAATTAAGATACGAACAATGGGGTTTCCACAAATGGAACATAGGGTTCAATTTCATTTCTCCATCAGGTTTCTCGGCTAAAATATCCTACACACTCATTGCACACATTAGTAGCCCCATAAAATCACATGCACATATGTATATACATATCAGGGAAATCACATAAATTAAAACATACATCTTTCAATTAATCAGGGTTTCTCTCGTTCTACTCATATTCTCAATCATTAAAATTTCATAATGAAAGTGTTAATTTTGCATTCACTTACTTCAATACACATGTTCATAAAGTGTTAAATGATGAAACCAAATATCTGAAAGTAAAACTCCACACAACATGAAATAATATAATATGTTCAAAGTATCTGATAGTGTCTCAGCATATCGAGTCACGAGTATCAAAATAATAATGTATCACTATGCTATGATGGGTCGGGGCGAGGCCTCACATCCTCCCCCACTAGGCATGAACTTCCTCCTAGAGTTCATCAAAAAGATAAGGGTACTGAGATCGCATTTGTGTTGCATCCTCCCATGAAGTTGTGACCTCATCATAATAATCCCATTGGACCCTAACCTGGTCTAGCTCTTGGCCTTGAAGTGCTAGGGTCCATTGGGAAACAATACGGATAGGCTCAGTGCTAGCTATCCATCCGAATCCACCTGTAAAGCATCCCAATCTATAATATGAGACTCATCATAAATGTATCTTCTAAGTACTAAAACATGAAGCACATCGTGGATGTGTGATAGGCTAGGTGGCAAAGCTAAACAGTAAGCAATAGGTCCTATACTCTCTAGGATCTTGAATGGTCAAACAAAATGGGGTGCCAACTTAGAGCCCTTTCCTAATCAAATTAGACTCTTGTGTGGTCGCACCTCAAGAACACTCTATCACCAACCTAATACTCTCGATCTAACCTCTTTGCATTGGCATACTTCTTCTGCCTATCATGTGCCTCTCTCAGGTGTTGTCTAATAAGGGTCACCTATGTAGACACCTAAATTTGATTACACTATTTTGGTAATCTAATTTAGCCATCTCTAAAGGCATCATTAATTAAATTCTTATTTAATTAATCCTTTGCCATCCCTAGTTGGTTAATTTAAGTAATCATCTATAGTCCTAATTGATAAATCAAATAATCTATTATTTATCAATTAAATCCTTTTCTCCTATCTAATTCCAAAAATCCCCATTTATTAAATAAATCTATTTGATAAATGAAATCCTCAAATTCAAAAACCCCTAACCTATCTCTAATCCTCCATTTAGCCTAATCCACCCCATCCACCCATACTAACCAAGCTTAGCCACTAACTCACCCACCCTCATTAATGCCATCCACTTGCACATCTCTAACATCCCTAATCTAATCCTAAACCCAAGCCTAATCCACCCCCTAATGTTGTCACATTCTTTAAACAAGTTTAAGACTTTCCTAATCCAAACCAAAGTCTCCCCTCAAAAAAACCCAACCACTAAGTCATGAGTGCTCTTACAAAACATAAAGACTCTTACAAGCCCACTCATGACTCTTACACCCATCTTCCACACTCTTCCCTCTTCCACACTCATTCCTCTTACATCCCTCTTACATACTCAACCCCACTCATCATGCCTTTAACCAACCCTTTACCCTACCCTCTCACACTCATCCTCCTTGTGACAAGTTTCACCTTCCCATTGGTGCTAAACAAGCACAATCCATGTGCTCTCCTCTGAGTGCATCCTAGCCCTCCTTAAGCCTTCATCCATCCTTGCATCTAAGCCCTCCATCCCTCTACCCCATAGCCTATAAATTGAATTCCATCCCAAGCCATTTCATCAACAATCTTTGAGCTAAAGTTACCATGCTATTTTGAGAACCAAAGCCATCAACATTACCCTTATAATGTCAAATTGAGAGCTCACAAAGCTACCAATTTGCCATTTACCCATCTCCATTGAAGCAGCTTTTGAGCATCTTGAGCATACATCCACAGCAAAAGGACACATCTACAAAATCAAGAAAGCATGGAGTGCTTTTTCTTGTGAGTTTTGCACTTCTTGTTTTCTTCCTTTGTCTAAGCATATATGTGAATTTAGTTTTTGGTTTGTGAATGTTTACTTTATTTGTTAATGTTCTTTGCATATTGATTCTGGTTCTACAACCTATTGCTCCATGTCCTTGACTAACTGGGGACCAATAGATACTCGATCCTTAATCCTATCCCAACTCAAGGGCATTCTGCACAGTCTTCCATATAAGGCCTCATAAGGCGGCATACCTGTGGAGGAATGGTGCCCATTATTATATGAAAACTCGACAAGATGTAGGTATTCCTCCCATTTGACATGATGGTCCATCACGTACATATGTAGCATGTCCTCCAAAACTTGATTCACTCACTTAGTCTTACCATCAATCTAAGGATGGTACACTATACTAAAGTTTAGCCTAGTGCACAAAGCTTCCTGTAACTCTCTCTAGAATGATGAAGTGAACAAAGAATCTCTATCAGAGATGATCTTACGGGGAATGCCATGAAGTCTGATAATGTCCCACAAGAACACCTGAGCTATGTCTCATGTTGTGTATGTAGTATGCATGGGTGAGAAATGGGAAACCTTGGTCAACATGTCAACTGTCACCAAAATGGCATCATGGAAGTGAGATGACATGGAGAGACCAACAATAAAATCCATAGATATAGCATCCCACTTCCACTTTGCAATCTCAGGCAACTGAAGAAGCCCACTAGGATGATGGTTCTCCACCTTCACCCTCTGACACTCAAGGCATCTTGCAACTATGCTAGCAATCTACACTCTCATGCCTAGCCAATGATACAACTGCCTCAAATCTACATGTAACTTCTTAACACCAAGGTGCGCTACATAAGGTGCTCTATGAGCCTCTAGTACAATAAACTCATGCAAACCCCTAATAGAAGGTACACACATACATCCTCTATGATGCAAAATTCCATCAAACTCCAAGGAATACTCTGAATACTTCCCTTCCAAGGGTCTCTAAGAATGCACTATCTGACTCACTTCTACATAAAGCTCGTCTGCGAGTAAGTGCTATAAGATCTGCTCTCTCAAGTTAGTGCAAGTAGTCATAGATGAAAGCTCATGGAACCTTTTACTTAAGGCATCTGCAACCACATTTTCCTTTCCCTTTATGTAATGAACATCAAAATCATACTCGCAAAGAAACTACATTCACCTTCTTTGCCTAGTATTAAGGTTTGGCTGAGAAAATATGTACTGCAAGCTCTAGTGGTCAGAATGAAGCTCAAATCTATGGCCTAGAAGGAAGTGTCACCACCTCACCAAGGCATGAACCACTTCTGCAAGTTCTAGGTCATGAGTAGGATAGTTGAGTTCATGATTCTTTAACTTCCTAGACTCAAAGGAAATAGTTTGTCCATCCTACATAAGTACTGCCCCTATACCATCTAAAGATGCATCGGTGCACACCAAAAAATTCACAAAAGGATTTGGTACTACAAGAATCGGTGCACTTGTGAGGACTCTCTTGAGCTCTTGAAAAAGCTCTATCACACTTCTCTATCCACTCGTACTTCTTCCCCTTTTTTTAAAGAGATGTGATAGGGTGTGCCAAACTAGAGAATCCTGCAATAAAATGTCGGTAATATCCTGCTAGCCCCATAAAGCTCCTTACTTCAATGACATTGGCAGGTGCTGGCCAATCCATGATGGCCCCAATCTTTGATGGGTCTACTGAGACACCATCACCTAATATGACATGACCCAAATAATGTATCTCAAGTCTATAGAAAGCACACTTCGACAAGCTACCAAACAACTAATTCTCTCTCAACTTTTGCAATACCTACCTCAGGTGCTCTTCATGCTCTTTCTCATCATGAGAATAAATCAAAATTTCATCAAGGAAAACAACCACAAACTTATCTAAAAAGGTACAAAATACCCCATTCATGAGGTTCATGAATACATTTGGAGCATTTGTGAGGCCAAATGGTACCACGGTGAACTCATAGTGACCATACCTAGTATGAAAAGCAGTCTTGGGGATATCACTATCCACAATCCTCAATTGATGATAACCTGACTTCATATCAGTCTTTGAAAATACTTGGGCACCCTGCAACTGGTCAAAGAGATCATCAATTTTGGGAAGAGGATATCGATTCTTCATGGTCACTTTGTTCAATTGCTGATAATCAATACACAACCTAAGTGACCCGTTCTTCTTCTTGATGAAGATCACTAGTGCACCCCAAGGTGACACACTAGGTCAAATATGCCCCTTCACTAAGAGTTCCTCCAACTAAGCCTTTAGTTCACTAAGCTCATGTGGTCATCCTATATGATGCTTTCAAAACTAGCTCGGCTCCTAGCACAAGATCTATATGAAAATCTACTATTCTAGGTGGAGGCATACCAGGAAGCTCTAAAGGAAACACATCTGCAAACTCCTACAGTATTGGAAAATCATTGAGGGATGACTCCCCCTCTGAATCTTCCTCTTTATCACTAATGGTGATAGCAAACAACTGACAACCCTTTCACATGCACCGTCTAAGCTACATAGTGGTAATCATACGAAGGGATACAGGTCTCTTCACTCTGAAGATCTCCCTAGAGATAGCATCTTCATCCACACATTCGACCCTCTTCTGTCAACAATCCATCTTGGCATTGTGGGCATAAATCCAATCCATGCCAAGAACAACATCATAAGAACCTAGAGGGGTATTGCGTAGATTAGACATCATGGACATGCCTCCAATCTACATCTAGCAATTATGCACCATGGAACTAACTGACACTCTAGCTCCTAAGGCTAACTCTACTTCCCAATTGACATCTTGATTAAGTGCCACTAGCTCGCAATGCTCCACTACATATGGAGATATAAATGAGTTAGTAGCTCTAAAATCAAATAAAATTGCAACCATATGGCCCTAAATAATACTTGTAGCCTCAATAACTGTGGCCTAATGCTCAGCCTAGCAGTTGTCAACCGCTGCAAAAACTCTGTGGGATCTTCCCATGTCACCAACTGTTGGCTCTGAAAAAGCCCCTCTCTGACTACCGGATGCCTATCCCTGTGGACACTCTATAGCTATATGACCCATGCCACCACAATTGTAGCATGGTCCTCAGGTATAAGATTGTGCACCCTATGATCTAGACTATTGTGGGCCTCTTGACCTGCTAGATCCACTGTATCCACCCCTGAAAGACTGTTGAGTCTTCACTGACTGTGATTGTGGGGCCTATACCTTCTGATCTTGTCTGGGAGCCTATGACTGCCACTACTTGGGCTTGGAGCCTTGATAACCCTGAGAAGGTTTCTACTGTGGTTTCTATTGCTGAGACTGTTGGCCCTTAGAGGACCCTACTATATAGTTCAGATTCCCCTTCTAATGGGGTTTCTGTTGAGTGGATTTTTAGTTCTGAGACTGATCTTGTGACTCCTGTCTACCTCAAGCATCCTCAGCAACTAGTGCTATCTCCACTACCTATCTAAAGGTGGTAGGGAAGGCCATACAAACTAGACCCTAAAGTGAGAAATTCAAACCCATGATAAAGCAATGTACTCATAGTTTCTCGTCCTTCATGTATTCAACATAAGGAAGGAGCTTGAGAAACCTACTCTCATACTGAGCTACTGTAAGACCCCTCTGATATAGAGAATGAAACTCCTCTATCTACTTCTGTCTGAAGTGCTCTGACAGGTACCTCTCTCAGAATCTCTCCAAGAATGACTCCCAGGTGAGGGTATCCATCCTCACTCCTCCTATAGTCTCCTCCTGATGCCACCAATTGGAGGCATCTCCTCTCAGTTGATGGACTGCTAGGTGTGCATTTAGATTACTCCCATAAGGATGTAATCCAAATTACCATTGTAGGCTCTATAGCTAGGACTCTGCTACTGTCCCCTTAGTGGAACCAGTAAATAATGGTGGTCTAAGTCATATCAACTCCCTGATATCATCTCCTATATGCCTAGGAGGTCTATCAAGTGGGGGTCCTCTCTGGTGTATTGACTCACCCTCGTTCTCACCCTATCCCTTTAACTACCTCAGTGGGGGACTTCTAGTCCTCTCTCTACCTCCGAGCCTACCTCCTCCGGGCCCCTCTACTTCCACTATGGGAATCTGTTGTCCAAGCCAAACTACAGGTACTACCCTCTATTGAACTACACCAATCAATGTCTGAAAGGCATCCAAAATGTCTTGGTTTAGGTTCGGTGGTGGTAGAGGTGGTGGAGGTGGTGGTGGTCTATCCTCCTATCCTACTCTACCACCTCTCGCCCTACGACCTCTGCCTCGTCAGTTGCTTCAAGTAACAAGAGGCATTCTACAAAATTAAAATTTTGAGTTATGTTTTAGAAGCACGATGGTTTAAGGTTCCTAGTGTTGAAACATGGGCTCTAATAGTGTTGTTAGAGTCTTTAATATCTTCCATATAACCTCATCATCTTCTTTGGTTCCTCCTTGAGATTTAATACCTGCAGTAATTTCTAATATCCTACCTACATATGCTCTTACAGATTCATCTTCCATCATTTTAGAATCTTCAAATGCACAAATCCAACTTTGTAGCCTCAACTTCTTAGAATGTGCATTACCTTCAAAACTAGTTTCCAAAATTTTCCAAATCAAATGTGAAGTAACAAGTGATTTTACCTGATTGTATTCAATTTCAGGAAGTGTAGTCAATAGTGCTTCTCTAGGTCTCATGTTGCACATAAAAATATCTCTTTCATCCTCAATACAATTTTCCAAATCCTTTCCAATAATGATTGTCTTCATTGATTTTGTCAAGATCCAATATCTCAAACCCATACACACCAAATGTCTCTTCATCTTTTCCTTCCATCTATCATAATTTGTTCCATCAAACTTCAGACTATCTTTCTCTAACATGCTCTCCATGGATCTCCCAAAGTTTGTAAACTTTATCTTCAAGGACCTAAGGTTGTAATACCATTTTTTAGAAACAATAGTCCACCAAGATAACTGAGAGGGGGGGCGGTGTGAATCAGTTATCCAACAATTAAAACATTTATCTTCTTTAAATAAGCTTAACCATTCAACCAAAGTAAACTACAAACATAATAAGATGCACATAGACAATTACACTATATATGTTAACTAGGGAAACCCTTGATCAAAGTGAAATCCCCAATGGAAATGATGCCCACAAGATGATGTATTAATATAAATATTCTTTGTTAGAGGATGGACCCTATTAGGAGTCTATTACAACATTTAGTATATATAAGTCCCTATTAGGAGACTTTGAATCCCTATTAGAATATTCCAACCCTATTAGGAGTTGGGCCAACCCTATTAGGAGTTCTAGTACAATGTATGCAAGAAGAGCCCACTGCCCAAACATGCAATTTCAACTACAAGAAGAGATCACTACTCAAATATGCAATTTACTATTATGTTCCTCTTTCCTTTGTTCTATCAACTAAACCAATCATTGTCAAACCTTGTAGACTAGGTCATGAACCTCAGATCCAAATATCAAACCTCATATCACTTAGCAAAACCTCAACAATGAAGTTTCCTTCACTTCTACTCTGCTCTGCTCAACTTTTCATTCTGCTCTCTCTATTGCTTACAATCACTTCTTCATGTCACAATCCCATCTTCATGATAAAGGAAAATATCCTTCCTTTATACCAATTCTATAAAAAGATTCCCTCTTTTGGTTGTTAAGCCTTCTCAATTAATCATAATAGGACCACATTAAGAACATGTTACATTTAGCAATAACATTAATCTTCTACCTTGCAACTTGAATATATTTCTATACATGTAATATTATGATGAGTGAGCTTAGCCACATCATCTCCAACATGTCTTCTTCATATCCTCAACCTTGATTCTTAGAATAACAACTCTGCTAAGAGATATAACAAGTTTACCAGAACATGCCTCTCTAAACTCTATCTCAGAACAAAAATCACCAAAACTTACTTAACTTCTTCCAAGCTTAACATTTCTTCATCTAACATTAACTGCATACTCTAGATACTTACAAGTATCTCCCATAACCTCAAATAGTTAGAATACTCAACTAGTCATCTATACCAACTTGATCTTTCTATTGTTCTTCTATCAGATACTAAAGGATGCTTGATATCTTATATTGATTATAGTTGGCTTCGGAAAAGACAGATGTGTCATATTGTCTTTGACAACTTGGTGAGGATAAATTCTTAACAAGTTGTTAGAGACTTAGCAAGATTACACAAACTAAATAATACTATTTGTAACAAGTGTCAAGAAGGAAATAAAAGAATAGAAAATTTCAAGGCAAAGATCATCCATCTAACAATTGTCTTGATCTTGTGCATTATAAAATTTGCAGTCCCAGAAGAACAAGAGGTTTTATTGGTGAAAGGTAATTCATGCTACTTTTTTATGATCATATAAGACTCACTTGGGTTTCTTTTCTAAGATTAAAAACTAAGACATTTGACAAGCTCAATATTTTCAAGCATAAAGTAAAAACTGAATGGTAGAAAAGGATTAAATGTTTGAGATATAGAGGTGGAGATTTTAATTCCAATGAATTTGAATGGTACTATGAATATTATGCAATGAGAAGAAAAATATCTATAATTGGAACATGACATCATAATGGTTTTGTAGAAAGGATGAATAAAACAATTCAAGAAGTAGAAAGAACTATCATAAAGAGACTAATCTATCATAGATCTATTGGAAGAAATCTATGCACACTATTTTGCAACCCTTGAATAGAGTTTTGTACTAGAAAATATATAACAAAATATCTTATGATCTTAGGAATGGAAGAACACTAACTATAAACTATTTTAATATGTTTGTAAGAAAATGCTACATCATAAATGATAAAGATTATTTGGAAAAGTTAGATAGAAAATATGATGAAGGCATATTTCTAAGTTGCTCCTTCAAAAGTAAGTCATGTTGAGGTTACAAAAGAGTACTAAATAGGGTTGTGGAGAGTGTAAATGTGAGAGTTGATGAAGAATTTTAGAAAAAATCTAAGATGTTTTTTTGTTATGAGTTAGATACAAAAGAAAGGAAACAAGAAGTAAGATGAAAAGTGACATTTGTTTCTATTGGTAAAACACCAAGGTATGTACAGAGACATCATTCTCAAAAAATAAAATATTGGCGATAAGAGAAAGGGAGTTTTCACAAGATGTAAGGCAAAAAAAAGGACAAGCTTTGTACTATTTTCTTTCAGAAATTAAATTAAAATCAATGGAAAAATCATCTAATGATCAAAATTAGACAAGAGCAATGAAATAAGAGCTAAATTATATTGAGAAGAATCATACTTAGGAACTTGTTTCTAAACTAAAAGAGATGAATGTGATTAGAACTAAATAGGATTTTAAGATAAGTTGGATGAGAATAGAAAAGTGGTAAGGAATAAAGGTAGATATGTATAAAAAGACTATTCTCAAATTAAGAAAACTAATTTGGATGAGACTTACGCATCTGTTGCATAGATTAAAGGCATTCAAATTTTTTTAGCATTTATGACATTTTGGGAACTTCAAAGTCTATCAAATGGATATTAAAATAGCATTTCTAAATGGTGAGTTAAAGGAAGAGGTTTAAATTGAACAATCTGAATGTTTCAAATTGAAGAAATATCCATATGAAATTTTCAAATTGAAGAAGACACTTTAAAGATTAAATTAGGCACATAGAGTCTAGAATGGAAAGTTAGACAAATATATGATCAATTAGGAATTCAAGAGAGGCTAAAATGGCAACAAGATATACTTAAAAGTTGATACCAATAGAATCTTGATTGTGGTTGTGTATGTTGATCATATTATCTTTGGAGGTTAAGATTGTATGTGCAAGAAATTTGTTGATGATATCTAGAAATAGTTTGAGATGTTTATGTTTGGAGACTTGAAATTTTTTCTTGGATTGCATGTGTACCAAAATAAAAAATGTGTATTTATTTATCAATCGAAGTATGTGAAGGGTATTTTGAACAAGTTTGGGTTAGAGAACTCAAAATTGGTTATAAAACCTTGTTGAAAATTTGTCTAGGTTAGACTATTCAATGTTTTCATTTCTAGCAACATATCATTTTTTTAAAGATGGTATATCATGGATATTTAGTTATTGTAGTTATACTTAGAAAATTTTCTAAGTATCATACAGTTTATCTATAAGAACAGGTAGAGTTTTGGTTGGCGAGCTTCACAAGCTTATCATATACATGTGTGAAGTTAGGTATGGATACCTAACACTATGATGATAATGTATGCAAGTGTGTAGGATTGTACCAACTGTATGGACATAGTTATGGATAGATTGACAGTTGTAGTTGTATACAGGAAGAACAAGGTATGACAAAGAAATGGGTATTGTGGGTTAAACAATTATTTTATTTATGAAAAAATTACTTAACTAATTAGGGATGACATCCTAGATGTTAATACTAAGTAATAAAACATTAATTTTGTATTTTTTAAAGTGTATAAAGACGTGAAGGTCGACTAGGCAGTAATTTGTAAATTAGAAAAGTATAAAGGAAAGATTGTAAATGCAAAGTTTAATGAAGAGTGTATGTATTATGTGATGTGTAAATTATGATATATGATCAGAAAAATGTGAACTCTAATAATTTTTTGTGACGAGAAGCAAAGGCAAAGTCAGATATTGAAGATATTAGCAGTAATGTAAAAGAGGTTTTTGTATCTATCTCTTTGTATTGAAGAACCACATTGTATATTGCATGTTTGGGAAGTGGGATCATCTTGCATACATTTTGTATTTGTATATACCAACTCCTAATAGATTTGAGGATTCTAATAAGGCCTAGTCCTCTAACAAGGATCGAGACACTATACGGATGTAATAGACTCCTAACAGGGCCAATATCTTTCACAAGATACTTTTAATTAGTGGATCATTTTGTGGGTACCATCCGCATTCGGGCTTTCCCTTGGACAAGGTTTCCCTAGTTAATAAGATATAGTATTATGAATTCTCTTATTGCATGGTTATGTTTATTGTTCAGCATAGTTATTTTTCTTTTCATATGCAAGTTATAAGATTGCTAATAATATTCAGTTTTGGGCTAAAGTTTTTGAAATACTCATTCACCCCCATCCCCCCCCCCCCTGCTCTCAATATTTCCTATTTATAAAAATTGGTATCAAAGATAGTTACTCTAAGGAGGCTTAAAAACTTGATTAAGATCCCTATGGATATGGAATAGTCATAGAAGAATCTAGAAGAAGCTCTTGAGAATATTGATATTCTTATTAAAGAAAGAAATGCTTCGAAAGAAAGATATGAAGATGCAAAGGACTACATTGGAAAGATAAAAGACAATATTGATTATCTCAAATCTAAGAAAGAGCCTAAAGTTCAAATCAAGGAAAGTGATGAAGTTTCTCAATTGAAGAAAGAAAATGAGATCCTAAAGCATGAATTGAAGATAACTTATCCGAAATTGAGAAAGTTGAATTAGATCTCATATCTAAAAATGAAATTTTGGGATCTAACCTTACAAAAGTTACATCTAAACTTGAATCTACTAAGTTGAAATATGTATAACTTGACAAGTACAATATCATTATGAAAGGAGAATTAACTCGAACAAAGAAGTAACTTGAGAAGTTATATTCTAAGGATATTGATGAAAAAATATCTTTTCAAAGACCTCCTTATGATAAGACTAGTCTTGGATATTTCATTAGAGAAAAGTTAGTTAAGAAATCTAAAGCTAGAAAGGAACTTAATCCCAAAATTCATCATCATATACAAAAAAAAGAAGAACTAAACAAAATTGACTCAAATCAACTTGTTGATACATCTAAGGAGATTGAACAAGTTAGTCATCCTAAACAAGTTGATGAACCTAAGTAATTTGAGAAAAATGAATCAGTAGAAGAAGTAAGATATGAATTCAAAAGTAGATTTTATGCATGTAATGAAGTTAGTTGTATGAAAAGAGATTGCATAGGTAATTCATTTAAACCTATTACTGATTTGTATTATTATAATTATCATTAATTTGGTCATATAGCAATAAATTGTAAGAAACCTAAATTTGATAATAGTAATAGCAATAGTAGAATGTTTAGAGGTACTAACCCTAAAGGAAAAAGATCTAAAGAAGGAAACAATGGAGAAGGGAATAATATTGTATATTACTAGTGTAACAACTTTGGACATATTGCCAAAAATTGCAGAGCACCTGTAAACTAGCCTGGACCCAGATTTGGAAACAACATGCACCAGTATGCTAGTTGTGTAACAACTTTTTTCATATAGCAAGATTCTATAGAAGGTATATGAGGTATAATACAAGGAATTCAAACTTCAAAAGGATTATAAGCAGGAATGCTAGTAGAACTAATAGCAATAGTGACAATAAGAAAGATAGCATAAAAGAACATGTACAAGAATTAAAAGAGGTATTTGTCAAAGATAAAGATACATATAGTTCACATGTAGTGTTATAGGAACAATAAAATGATGTATCTAGAAGAAGATTGAATTTATCAATTGTATTTGATTTATTCTACTTGAATTAAGTACTTCCTATTAAAGATCAAGCATTAGGAAGATAGAAATAATGATAGAAAGTAAGTTAAGGTATGTGAAGTTAGTGTAAGCTAAAATATGTTGTTTTGAAGCTATGGTTAAGAGCATAAAGGTTTTGGAGTTTTTATGAGGACACAAAAAGAAAACAAGCCTTGTGGATATCAGAAATAATTTTTTGAGGATTGCGTACTTGCATAGTTAATGGAGTAGGTAAATGGAAAGGATTTAAGGATTAGAATCAATATTTTGATAATCATTTGAATGTGAAAAGAGGTAAAGAGTGAATTAAGAGTAAATTCAAGTAAATATAAGAAGCATTAAAGGGAATTCTCCAACAAACCCTATTTTTGCAAAATTTGAGGTATTTTACGATTTACAAAGGTTGAATTTGTGAAAATTAAGTTTGAAACTCTCATTTAAAGATGGATATGTCATTAGTTCATAATTTGGAAGATGAACTAAGACCTAAGATGAAAATAAACCCTATCCAACCCCTAGAAGACAATCCTATAGTTGTATTTTAAAAAATACTAGTTTTATATTTAGAGGATATTGGTAGCTATGTTAAAAAAAATTGAATTTGTAGAAGAGGGAAGCACAAAAGATTAGTTTGACTTCATGTACAACAAGAACATGAGTGTTAAAAATGAATTCAAACACCAGAACACAATGACCTAGTTAAATATATGTTCACTTATGAGTTTGACAATGAGGAGTGGACCAAGATCATACTAAGTAGAGTTCATGATGGAAAGTTTTAGCTAGGAGTTGATGTGGTAGAAACCTTAGCTAACCTTATTCATGAGGTCACCAGTCTATGTAATGAAGGAGTTATACCTATAAATGAAAATAATTTAAAGAAATTTATTTTGGAAAATACTAAATTTGGATACAATGGGAGAGGAATTGTCATCAACAAGATCAAATAAGATGAGGTTAGGTTTGTGAGTAGAATCATAGCCACTAAGAGTTGTTCTAGCTCTAGGGAAGATGACATGGTAGCAAGTATCATACATGTAGCTTAAAAATTATGCATTGAAAGAGAAAAGGTTAATTTGAGAAAGATTCTAAGAATGCAATTGGTAGAAAACTTGGAGAGATTAAAGAAAGTCAAAAATAGTCAGCTCATATTCTTATCTTTGATTACACGCATGTTCTTCCACCTAGCCAAAAGATTCCCATTTATTCTTGTAGAAAACTCTTGAATGGTGATAATATTAACATGGAGAAGATAATTGATATTTACAAAAGGTATCCAATTAATAAGATTGATATTAGTGCAGATCTTATTGTGAGGACATTTCAGAATGAGATGAAACAAAGGTATAGAATTTCACCATCCATGGTTTCAAATTTTAAAGATGATACTTGCTTCATGGTAGATGTAGGTTTCACCTATGTAGAAGTAGTAGATCTAGGAATATTGTATGTTAAGCCACTTGGTTATGAGATCACAGATGCAAAAATTGAAGGATATGTTCAGACTATTCTAAGTCTGATAATGATGAAGAGTTTGACAGAATTGGAACTTATGATGAAATAATGGAGAAGACCTATCAAATTAAACTTGAAAAGTATAAAAAGAAGAAGGCAGAGTCAACAATGAAGAGAATAGTAAAAGAATCACAAAATGAATTCAAAAGAAGTCAATGGAGTAAGAAAAACTATTTTAGGCATGAGGCAAAGTGGTCAACATGGAATAATGCATGTGTCACCTTTGGTGGTAGAACCATCAAAAGGAATTACAAGTACAGTACCATCTGCACTAACACCCATTTCAACTTATGTAGTAGCATCCTAGGTACATCCACAAGCCACACCTATTATTCACTTGTGTAGCCATCTAGAGAAGAAGAAGAAACATAGGTTGTTGAGGTAAAGAGGAAGTCATCTAGATTAGCTAAGGTAAAACAAGAATCTATTGATACACCTAGGAAGAAAAGGATGAAGGCTATGGTAGTCAGTCTTGAAAAGAGGCATAAAGATATAATGGAATTTGAAACTAAGAATAAGATGAGAGGTAAAGTGGATAGTCCCAAGGAGACTAAGCCAAAAAATAAAGAAGGAGAACAATCAAATATTGCAAGCAAAGGAAGAAAGGCTTGGAAGCCTAAAATTGAGAAAGTGAATTGCGCTATCATTAATGAAGGTAATCTTATGCAATTGAAAAAATTATTACTATTTATACATTAGTATTAAGAGATTACAGCTTGAGAATACCATTATTAGACATGTGATCCTATCTAATAATAAATATGAAGATATTCAAGATCAAATTCCCAAAGACTTTTATAATAGATTAATCAACAAAAAGAGGAGTAATTAATGAAGATAAGAAAATTAGAGAAAATATGATGAGGAAATTGTGGTGAAGTAAAGAATGATGAACATCTTGAAAGTATAGAAAAGGATATTTAGCCACTACTAAGAAACAAGAGAAGAGAAAATTTTATAATGGGAGGAAATTATGAAGAGATGAATAAATAAACTAATCAAGCTATTGTAAAACTCATGACTTCCACATCAAACCAAGAATAGGGAGTAGCACCAGTAGTAGTAAGAGTGTCAAAATCAACTTCACAAGTCACTATAGGTATTGATACCATGCAAGTGGATAGTACACAGACCACTTTAGATACTACGAAGGATCCATTTAAGGACTATGGCACAAATACTGACAATTTGGTCAGTTGTATGAGCTTAAAGGATGAGAAAGAGAAAAATAGCAAGGAAGAAGAAGAAGAAAAGAAGAAAGAAGTAGAGAAAAAGAAGAGACTAGAAGAAAGGAGGATAGAAGAAGAAGAAAAGAAAAGAAAGGAAGAAGAAAAGAAAAGAAATGAAGAGGCAGCTAAGACGTTAAAAGAGGATGAAAAGAAAAAGAAATGGGAAGAAGAGGAGAAAAAAGAAAAAAAGAACAAAATAAGAAGAGAGAAGAAGAGATGAAGAAGGAGGAGGAAGAAATGAATAGGAAGGAAGAAGATGATAGAAAGATAGTAGAATAAAAGAAATAAGAGGAATGAGAGGAAAAAAAAAAGGAGAAAGAAAAGAAGAAGAAAAAGGAGGAAGAAGAGAAAAAGGAAAGTGTGCCTAGTTCCTCTAGGATACCCCTTGTACTAGTAGCCTTAACAGGATCTGATGATGATGATCATATTGAATTGATCTCGTCACCTAGCAAGATCATAGAAAAGAACAAGAAGGTGAAGAGTTTGTAGAGTTCAATGATGGAAGTGACTGATAGACTACATAGCACAATATCCATACAAATGATAGAGGCAAATCCACAAGATAGAGAAAAAGATATAATCCAAGCATTTGATGTTGAGTTCAAAAATTTTTCTAATATAGCAACAATAAAGGCACAAACTCTGCATGATGCAAAGATATTTAGAAAGATTTGTGAAAATATCAAGAATGAGATGAACTTTGATGAGAAGATCAAGGAGTTGAGACACTGGCTAACTGAAGGAAAGGTATTCTATGGAAAGTGTGTTTGTGCCCACACACAAACAAAGAATATTTTAGATGAATTAAACACCAAACTTAGAGAATTAGAGGCACTAATTAATGAAGAGAAAGATCCCTCGATCAAGATTGTAGATCTTGAAAATAAAGTCAGCAAAGTGAATTATGATATCAAACTTTTAGAGCTATAGAAGGAAATGAAGTTGAAGAGATTTTCATTGCTAAGGGAACACCTTGTATTGAAGATTGATCTAGTATAAAGACAACTAGAAGAATTCTTGGCAATAAAGGCATCTTATGATAAGTTTCCCTATATAGATTTAGACATAGTAGAGATAGCATCCTATTCTCTATGTGCAATTTTGAGTGTGGCAGATGTAGTAAAAGACAAATGGGACATGGAATTCACCACATTGAAGTAGAACTTTGATGATTTCATCTTGAAAATCACCAACCAGCAGCAACCTTGAAGTTAATGCAAAAAATTTGACTTGTATATAATTTTTTACACTTTTTTCATTGATGTCAAAGGGGGGATAATAAGGAAAATTGTACATAGATATATCAAAGAGGAAAAATAAAGTAAATTACATATAAGGAAAGATAAGGTACAAGTAAGGGGAAGTAATGTAAAAATTAAACTCATAATAAAAGGGGGAGTTATAGTAATTAGGAGATATAAGGAACGATGGTTAATATGCAATGATCCACAGTTTTGAAGTTTTAAAATTTTTGAAATTGTATCAATGTCATGTCCAAAATTTACAAGGCAATAACATAACCAACAACTCTCTTTTTTCTTGATGAACTAAATGATAATACATATGAACCTATACTTGTTATGAATGTTCTATTGAACTATGGGTAGGTGTTGGAAAAATAACAACTCATGTTTTCTCAAGAACATTTGGGTATCACTTTATGTTATCATCGAGTTGGAGGTAATGTTAATAACATTTAGGAAAGCTACCACCATATCCTAGGGTTCTTGTTTAGAATTTTAGGACAAAGTTTGGGGATCATAATTCCAATTAATGAAGAAGAATTTGTTTCATATGGAATCCTAGACTTCAAGTTTCCAAGGGAATCAACTAGTTTTCTAGTATTTGTTGATAGTCAAATCTATCACCTAGAAGCTAGATGATATTAGAATTGTAATAAACGTTGTGCTTAAAGATGTAAATCTTCAATTCTCATTTCAATATGGGCTTCCCCTTTGATAATTCAAAATTGTATGAATTACCATATTATTCTAATCATTAGATTAATTACAATCTATGTAAATATATATTTATTTCCTTTCACCAATATCGTAACCTGGGTTAATTACTTTACCAATGTTATTCTATTTTACTATATATATATATATATATATATATATATATATATATATAATTTAATGGACTCGTATATCTTATTTTAGTTGTATGTGACCATGTTAATAGTATGCCTACCACATACTGCTAACTAGATTTTCAATTTCATTTACCAATTGTTTCATTTTCAAACATTACCATATTACATCATTATTTATTAACATCCTAATACTAACTTAATAATAATTAAATATAGTATATTTTGAATTCTATCACTAAATAGACTAGCACTATCCACTAGCTCAACTAATCATGAATTCTAACTAAAACCCACTAACCCAAAAGAAGAATAAACGCAAGCATTAATCTACCCTTAATCACTTAAACTACTACCCATTCCTTTTCAAAGTACTACATTTCCCTTTAACATTAACCACTTCCTTGTCTACTTTTCTAATACTACTTCTATTAAATATTTTTTAATGCACTACCATACACACCCTATCCCTATGTTTATTTTTAACTTAAGTTATTTTCCTAACCCCCATGTCCACCTAATTACTACTCCTCCTATCATGTTTTCTTTTTTTACCTACCTTACTAGAAAGTTGTCCTGCCTAACCTAGGCATGACCCTACCTCCAACACTCACATGATTCATGGGAGAGGAGGTGTCTTGACCATGTGGCCCCCCCTGGGCGCTATACCCCATGTTTTGCAAGGTTGATCCTTGTTAAAGGTGTATTGAATTTTTTTTTTTTTTTTTTTGTTTCCCAAGCTCATTTGCCATTTTAATTGTGATCTTCCTAGGTCACATGAATGGGAGGATTGGACATGTCCCAAGAGGTAAACCTTGGCAAGTGTGGGAGAGTGGAAAATAGACATAAGCTTAGGGTGGTTGGCTTAGGTGAAGATCTTTCATAGGATTTTTTTTTTTTTGTATATGGTTCTTCTTCCTAGGGTGGGTCATAATCCATCCCACTTTATTTAATTCTTTCTAAACATATATGCATATGTATGTTTTTCCCCTTTTTTTTAAAAAAAATATTTTTTATTTTTTTTGATGTGACTCGTGTGCTAAGTTTGAGTCAAGCTCATTATAGTTTTCTTTTATATATATATTTATTTATTGTATTCATAGATGACATTGATCTTGATGTGACTCATTTCTCCAATCCAATCATGGGTTCCTTACAAGACATATCACTTCTAATATATGAATAACTTTATTATTTCTCTATCCACCAGATGCCAAAGAATATTCCCTTGCATATTTTAATGGTATTTAATAAAGGATGGGTTTATTTTCTACTCTCCATATAACTTCTAGATAGTAAATGTGCATCTACAACAAGCTTTCTCATTTTATGTTATATGGCTTATACTTCCAATTTCTTTTAGAGATACACAATTATGGAGCATCAATGCTTTGACTTAACTTTCCTATCACTTCTAATTACAAGTTGATATCATTCTTGCATACATCTAACCTATGAATTTATGGTACTTGAAATTTAACTCTTTGTCTACATTACACAAAAATCAAATATAAGTGAGCTGAGGGATGGGAGAACTCGTATGTATGAATTTACTTACACTAAAACCATATCAAATCATTTCCCCATGCATACATAAGAACCATTTAGAACTTGATATTTTTTCATTGCACCAAAAATACATATAGAGAATTTTTAAATGAAACTTCTCAAACTACATTTAATAGTCATTACAATATTCCTCTCACATTGAGAATTCCATAGGATTGAGTTATTGATTGATTACAAAATCAAGTCAAGATAAGAAGCTAAACTACATAACTTCAATATGGTTTCTACAATATTAGATCTTCTTTTACATGAAATGATCCCTTTTCTTCTTACTCAGCTATGATAAGGACACAATCTTTCTCTTGCAAGACATCTATATGCAAAATCTCAAATTTTACTTTACACAATTACAACAATGCACAATAGGAAGTGAATTTCCTTTTCACATTTCAACAAACACAATAATGGAAACTTAATATCACAATCCATTATGAGATGACATGGAAAGGATTTATCACTTCACAAAGTATTTGGTTCTTCAACATTGCCAAAGGATGAAATCTAATCTCTTCATAGTTTCTATTCTCTAAAAACCTACAAAACAACACAAAACTTGGAACCATGGAGGCTCACCTCCCATCCTAGGCTTCTACGAAGCCACCCACCGAGTAGGGGAAACAAGATTCAAACTGGGTTTCATTCCAATCTTACAAATGCATAAACATCACATTACAAAACTTGAACAATGTCATCCCAAGGGTATTTCACAATGGTTCACCAATGGAACCTTGAACATAGGGTGAAGGTGTGCTTTCAAATAAAATACTTGCCATATCATACCATATCTGCAATAAAAAATTTCTATTCCCTTTTGGGGCTTTCACAAATCAACAAATTCCATGCCCTTTCAAGGCTTTCACAAATCAACAAATTCCATGGCCTTTTGGGGCTTGCACAAACATCCTCCAAACATACTACCATCAACTATAGCATCCTTGAAAACCCATACTCCATAAACTTCCTTTCTACACCATCATTTCCCTTATCACCCCCAAAGCAAGATATGAATGAATATTGCATACAATGGAGCCCATACTCTAAGGTTCTCAACTATATTTCAAGCCCAACCAACCCCTTCACCCAAGGCTTCTCTTCCCTACCAAGGGTGAGTGGAGCCTTCACACACATGAAAAAATTTCAATATTCAAAAAAAACAATGAGATCAAAGAAGAAACCCCAAGAAAATTCATGAAAGATTATTCACAATAACAACACAACATAAAGATTGCAATGACAATACATGATCCCATGCCAACACTCCATACTTGCAGAATCATTATGCAATGCTAAAAAAAATGGTCATCATTTGAGCACCAACCTTGGTCCAAGCTAATGGCAATGCTAGTTGATGAAGAGCTCCCTTAGCCTCCCTCCAAAACCCTAACTGTCTCTAAACTTAGAGATTGGGTGAACACCCACTAGTTTGTCCAAGACTCTCTAAAAAGGCCTTCACACTAACTATTTTAGCAAAAAAACCTAACCACTTCCTCTTACAAACTTGTCTCCCCCTAAGTTTTCTATTTTTGACTTAGTGGAAACATAGGAAAGAGCTCATGTGACAACTCCATTTTCGAATTGATGGAAGAAGGCATTGGTAAAGGGGCCCCCTAAGCTATCTAGGCACCATCATGATCAAAATTAGGTCCCTAAGATGTTATACTATCATATGGGTATCTCATTTTCACATAAAAGACACTATGGGACCACCTAATGACCCCTCAAAACCCTAGTCAAGTCTAAATTCGAATTTTCTTTGATTGTGACCCATTTTGTCCCTTGTCAAGTGAGTTTACTTAATCATTAACAAGGTAATTAGTTTTAGGTTAATCTACTAACATAACCAAACCCTAGATGACATGTCATTAATACACAAAATCCAAGTGTCAAGTGACACATAAAAGAACATTCCACATCATCATGACATGTCCCTAATGCATCTTTGAGATTAAAAATTTCACACGCAACCAAGCTTACATTTACAAAATAAAATACATCACAATGAGGCTTTTGCATCTTCCAAAGATTCACCTTGGCTATATTGTGTTTACATAAGTTTGGAACTTGTTTCCCCCAAAGATTTCTATGGTTCCACTTCCTACACACTAAACTTGAGCATCAATAATCCAAGGAAGTCATATAAAATACAAATCATAAATACATATGAATTTAAATGTTACGTAATCAATATTAACATAATTCAATGGGATTCCTTTCCTTAATAATTTTAAATAAGACATTCAAAAATATTAAAATTTTCACATCACATTTAATAATCAATTTTAACATACTCAATTGTCATAATCAACTTAACATTTCACATCACATCATAATCCATTTCCTATCAAAATGATGAAATGTTGAATCTATATTGCTAAATTAGCCAACATGAACATTAGTTCCAATTATATACCTCAGATCAAAACCACCCAAAATGTAGTCATCACAACTAGTATACTTGATTCAATTAAATATATTTTGATTACTAACACTATCTCGTTATCATTATGAGATATTACATGATAAGGCATATGTCTCTAAAATCACTAATGTCAGGAAATCAAGATATTTTCATAATCATGTCTGCATAGGTTCAAAATTAGTCATTAGATAAACCCATTATATTTATTAGTCAATATATCATATTTTCATCTTAATCATCATTAATTGTAGCCTATCCACTTAATAATTCTTGTACAACAATTGACTTATTATATTTACATCATGTCGAGCTCTACCGAGTAGGCCTTTATCTAAATTGATAGCAATTTATATCTATAATAATTATTAGTACTCACAAGGGCGGGTGTTAATTCTTCTTTACACAATGGCCACCTAAAACAATAGTCCTATTAGATCATAACATACTATGAACCCATCGACATAGTTTTCTAAGTTATAAAATCTGGAGTCTTTATTCCATAGGGTCTTAGCTTGCCAACCTAATAAAATTTTGAATACAATACTTATGATATTAATGCCTACAATATATATCAGTCTTAATAAGATTTTAGGTCCAATATTAATAAGAAGGATGCCAATCATGACATACCTAAATCTTGGAACGTACCTATCAATATTATATCATAAGGTGTATAGTAACAGTCAATAATTCACATACCTTGCATAAGAGACAAAGACATGACATCTCACCTCCTTACACTTCCTAGTTCTAACCATATTCATGTTATTTAGGGTTTATAATATGGTACTAGGGAAGGGGTATCACAACCAAGGCCAATTTTGAGAAGTTTTGTTGTGGAACTTAGCCAATTTTCCCTATGTTGTCATCAATGACAAAGAGGGAGATTGTTGATAATTTGGCTAGGTTAGACTATTTGATTTTGTCACTTATGGAAACATATCACGTGTATGAAGAGGATAGATCATGTACATTTAGTTATGGCAGTTATACTTAGAAAATTATCTAAGTATCATACAGTTTATCTGGCAGAATAGATAAATTTTTGGTTGGTGAGATTCATAGGCTTATCATAGACATGTATTAATTTTGATATGAATACCTGATAGTATGATGATGATGTATGCAAGTGCGCAAGATTGTACTGATTGTATGGATAGACTTATAGATAGATTACCAGTTGTAGTAGAATATAGGTAGAATGGGGTATAACATAGAAATGAGTATTTTTGGTTAAGGAATTATTTTAATTATGAAATAATTATGTAGCTAATTAAGAATGACATACTAGATGTTAACTGTGATTCAATGAAAGTTAATTTTATATTGTGTAAGTGTATAAAGACATGAAGGCCAACTAGGAATAGCAAGGTATAAAGGAAAGATTGTGAATGAGAAGTTTTGTGAAGAGTGTATGTATTAATGTAATGCCTCACCCAAGGATTCTTGGAACAAGGATAAATAAAACCCAATACATATTTTTTAAGTAAACAAGCATGGATTCAAACAACATTAACATGAAAGTTTATCAAAAGATTGCAACATAAGACATAACCAAGCAATCCAAGAAACCAATGATCTCCAAGCGTCACTACTTAAAAACACATCCAATAACCAACTATGAAAGTTAAACAAACAAGAAACCCATAATCTCTAAGATGTCAAGATCTAGGAGGGGACCACAACCCAATAAGGTATCCAAAGTACCCTTTGAATCTCAACTAGGAAGTCCAAAAATACTTGTTGTTTGCCTGAGCAGGTTTTTGTATAGAAATTAGGGGATACTTTTCTAGTATCATATGATATTGTACAATAGTACCATGCAATACTTTTCTAGTATTGTGTGATACTTTCTAGTATTGCACAATATACTTTACTATTACCATGTGATACTTTACTAGTATCACATGATAGAACTTACTACTATTGTGCAATAATTTCCAATATTGCACGATATTTCTTTCTATAGTTATGTGATACTTTTCCAGTATCCCCCAATATTGAACTTATGTTACCTAGGTTTGCAAGGAAACAACTTGATGAACAATTAGAATGGGGAGAGTGTTAGAACCTCCACACCAGGGAGTACTGGAACCATAATAGTCAAGGAGTAAACACTCAAAAGCATAAGGAGATCAATTAATTCTAACATCTAATCCATAGCATCTAAAGTAATCATGTGGAAAGAAACATTGTAGTGAACATTGTTGTGCATAAATAAACTATCTCAATAAAGTAAAATAACATAAACCACATGGACACATACACTAGTGGATATGGAGAACCATGTGAACATTCAGCTCCAAAGTCGAACATGGAGGAAGGACAACTTTATACACAAGTCCCCAATAGTGGTATAGGTAGCTACACCTCCCAACCATGTGGAACCCATAGGCCCACTCCCACTGTATTGATGGAGATATTGATTTGACCTCAAACACACATAATACAATCAATCATGGCTAACACTCACACCAAACAATACAGAGGACTAAAACCAAGATCATGAGACAATGCAATACAACAGGTCCTGGTTAGACACTATATGGGTCTACTATGTAGGGACTCTAGTGGAGAGTAGATTACTTAGCATTATGGAGCCCAAGCTAAACATCTTATGGAAACTCTCCCTTAGGAGGCCATCGTACTCTATCCCTGGATGAATCGCTCAAACATTTGGCCCTCGGATAAACTGAATGAGCACATACCTTCAAGATAACCATATAGGTATGTAATATTTTCTTATCTTAGTTAATTACCCATGAATTTATTTAGTTATCACTTATTAAAACTTCTTCATGTATACCTTGTCAAGATAGTTGGGCATACGAGAGAAGCCCCTCCACTAGTCTACCCTACATATCCATGCTCATCACATGATGAGTTCTCATAGGCAACACAATTTTCCAACCCAACCCCAATGAACATCACTCCACTGAAAGCAATCGAGAGTTTAGGCCTTGCAAGAACCTGACAAGTGCACACTCATGTTCTTGTGTTTGGGCACACCAACTAAATGATGATCATAAACAACAAGGGTTGGATGAGAAACAAATAAAATACCAAGTAAATGTTAGTCATATTCACCCTTCTACCAAAAATTAGGTTTTGTCTATCAAACATGCCCAACGATCATATTTATTCAAATATTCAAATGGCCCAATGTTATTAAAAATGCATTTTAAAACCTTATGTTATATTTTATTTCTTAATTCTTTAAGTGGTTGCATGTTATAACAAATTCCAGAGGGCCTATATCTTCTCATCCATCGATCATATCTTGATCTACTATCATCGCTTTGTCATTGTCAGAAGTTGCATGACCAAACATTATAAAGACATGGAGACAATATGACATGCATCTAGGTGGGGCCTTTTCTCTATAGTCATGGACAACAATCAGTAAGTAGCAAGGTGGATTGTTGATCAAATTTGAATCTATGATTGTCATTATATCACTATGAAAAAGTGTTGGATCAAAAGTCATAGCAACATAATAATAGTGTGCCATGTATCCTAGGTGGGCCTTCCTTCTCTATTGCTGATGGAGTGGTTAGATGAAGTACAACTAGTGAAGTTTCATTTGTGCTTTACGAAAGTGGGCCAGTTTACCTTGTCCACCATCAGATTGGAAATCGATCAATGGTTGTCACCTTGTCACTATGCAGAAATGTACGATGAAAATCCATAGCGAGATAGTGATGATGCAATACATGGATGTGTGGGTCCTATTTCCATTGTGGGCCACAAGAAAAAGAAAGAATGTCAAATGAGTTGTCATATGTAAGTGTTTTCATTGGTTGAGGTACTAACAGGGGTCAATATATCTTCAGGACCATCAAATTGAATGTAGATCAAGCATTGTCATTATGTCACTAACCAAAGATGTGAGGTTATTATCCATGGTGACATAACGACTGGTGGACATGTGTCTCAATGAGACTGGGTGGAGAGTAAGTATTGGTGATTAGTATGAGTTCATGATTTTGCAAGGTAAATAGTTAATAGAATTAAAAAAAGGTGGTGAAGCTACAATTAGGGTAAGGTCAATAGGTCAACTTAAAGTTTGAATGGTCAAGTAGTAGAATGTTAAAATGTGATTGGTCCACGTGGTGGATCTTGAGGGTTGACACGATTTGACCAATGACATGACTAACTTGGTGTGTTGATAACAAATAAAGATAGTCTTTTAATGGAAATTTTGACCTTCACAACCACTTTTGTCATTCTCCATGCCTGATAAATGAAAAGGGCATTCCCTTCATCACCTTGTTATCCATCTACATAGTCAAGGCATTAATGGCCATTGTTTTTGTCTTCTCAAGGTTCTATTTGTTAAATAGAATGATTTTCCTACATCTAGATGTGTACCATAATCAAATTCTTTCCCAAATTTGTAGTGATTGTTCTTTGCAACCATTAATGTAGTTGTTGAGTTTTTCCTTAGGGTAGAAGCTATCTGAGTTATGCTTGCACTATAAAAGAAAATTTTGTAACCCTTCTTAGGGTCGGCCATTTTTTATGATTCTCTAGTAGCAGTATTATATTCTACTATTGTAATTCTCTTTTTTCTATGAATGAATGTAATCTCTATTGTGTCTCATTCTCCATTAATATAAGTGTAAAACCTTCTTACCTTTGTTGATGTATTTGTTTCATTCTTCAATCTGCATATAAGTATCTACTATTGACCCTTTGAACGTTATGGAGAGAAGTCCCTTCCTCATAATATCAACTTGGTTTCTAATTTGCATGTGGTTGTTGAGTCAAAACAAAGTTTGAATCAATATCTTTTGAGACCATTTTCATGAATAGTGCATTACTAGGTAGAGATATGATTGAACAAACTATTTTTGTGTATCACCCCCTTTAGATTAGGTTAGGTATTTTTCTTTCATGCATTCATGCTTTCTTTTCCTCTCAAAGTGTAGTTAGGTGCACCCTAATAGGAAGGAAGTTGGTCTTCTCTGGAGACTCAATCTCATAGTTCATGTCCCGTAGCTTAGAGTGTTTTTCTTGTTTCATAAGGTTGCCTTTATGTAAAAACTTTAGGCAAGGGTGCAAGCTTTTATGACAACATTTTTTGGCATGCTCAGTGGGACTAACATATTGAAGCATTTTAAGTTCACTAGTGTCAAGAAGAAAGAACTTCAAACACATGCTAAGAAGATAGTGTTTCTCTTAGTATTTTAGGCCTTCAAGAGGCTCATTTCCAAGTACTTGATGACTCTACCTTCACATTCTAGTTCCCAGACCAATGTTGTTGTGATTCATTCCCAAGGCTCATACAATGGCATCTTCTAGAGGTAATTTTCAATACACTGAGCTCCCATTTTCAAACCCTAGAAGAAAGAGAAATAGATTATCTCTATCACCAGTTAAGATTGTAGCAATAGCACATACACCTACAAGATCTCTCTCCACTCCTCATGTTGATAAATCACACCCTAGGTTTCCATTTTTTCATTTAAATAGGTCATTATTCCATATGGCACAGCTTAGAGTGCATGCATTTTCCACCTTTAATGGTGGGAGTCCTCTCCTTTTGGCTCAAAGACATGATATTCTAGTATCAACTCTTAAAAGTATACCTAATTTTATTCGTGAAACATCCACCTCTCCTATAGAACATATTCAAGAGATTTCAAATGCCTACAACATACATGGTATCACTAACTATGATGTTGTTGTTAGGCTTCTAGCTTCATCCCTAAAGAGAAAAGCATTAAAATGGCATAGGGGTTTACCTCATAACTCTATTACTAATCAGGATAGGTTAGGAGTAGGTCTTTGCAAACATTTTGAGGATAAAAGTGATCACCTATCACTTTTAGAGAAGCTAACAACTATCAAAATAGCACCCCATGAATGTATGATTGATTTTAATTATAGATTTCAAAAGATCAGGGATATAATACCTATTGGAGTAAAGCCTTCCCCCGGTAATGCTTTCTTACATTACCTTACAACCCTAAATAGTGGCATAGCTACAATAGTACAAAATATGGGAGGGGATACTTTACCAAGTGCTTATGAAATTGTTCAATGCTATAAGGGAAAAAAATATCTTACTACAAGGAGGGAAGCTAGCTCCAAGGCCTCCAATGCCTTTCTTCCCTAACATGCCCAATCATCAGCCTATTGTAGCACTTATCCATACCACATCTACAAGTTAACCCCTTGATATTGTCCCTTTGGCCTCCACATCTTCAAATGGAATAGATGAGATTAAAGATATGATGCAATCTATGATGAAAAATATAGACAAGAATTTGCAAGGTTAGGAGAAGAAGATAGAAGATAGTTTCTTAGTAATAGAAAAGATGAGTAACAAGGTGGTGACCCTAGAAAGTTAGTAGGCCCAAAGCAACAAGCCTTGCCAACTTCAATACCAAGCCCCTATGCACAATAGGCCCCCAAATAAAAATCAAAGAAATGAACCCTACAATCAGAATATACCTAATGTCAATATCCCTACTGCAAATACAAATAGGGCCTTAGTCCCTCAAAATAATCTTGCTCAAGATCAAGACTTTTACCTTTCTTATAACTATTCCCATGGATATTGTATGTGCTAGAAGGTAGAGTCTTACTTAGCTTTGACTACACAAGAGCAAGAAACAAGACAACAATATAATGATAGCTAACCTACAGATGGTCCTCATCTACAACAATAGGGTGATTTTTCTTTCATGAATCATCAATCAGAGGAGCATTGTCATGCCAGTCATGATGTTATAGCCCATAAACCAGAAGTAAAAGGAGAGTTGTTGAAGATGTTACATCTCCCTCACCTAATCAAGCTTCAACTTCAACTATTGCTCCTCATATGCCAGTGATGAATACACAATCCAATATTTTTCCTTAGTAGAAACAAGATATGAGCAACAAGAAGTCTATTGAGCCCCAAACTTCTTAGATTCAACCACTTATCCATGTAGCTCCCAAGAGTTCAATAAAAGTAGCTAATACTCCTTTTAATGTGGTAGATCAAATGAAAAAGACTAATGTTAACATCTCCATATGGGATGCTATTGCTACTATACCATCACAAAAGAAGCTACTCTAGTAGGAGTAAGAGAGCATAGAAGTGAAAGATCAACCACTTAGAGAGGGGTATGCTACAAGCTTGATGTAGCCCATAAAAGGGGGAGAAACAAGTAAGAAAATTAGGCCTCCTCCCTTTTATGTCTCCTTAACCACAGGAGATAAACTAGTCCATAATTACATGATTGATTCAGGGGCTAGTAGTTCTGTAATGCCTAGAAGTGTGGTAGATCTTATGGGTATTAAGTATGAACCAATAGTTAGGGATGTGTTCCACTTAGATGGTAGTTCTATCAAGACCGTAGGAGTCTTAAAGAATGTAGAGATGGTATAACATGCTTGTCTTGGTTGTATTGTGATACAAGATATATTAGTAGCTGAGGTCAAACCCCATTTTTCCATCTATCTTTCCAAAGATTTCACTACATAAATAGGCAGCTATATTTCCTTTAATTGGTCTTATATGTTTTTTAGAACAAGGTATGGAACAAAAGCTTCCATAAGAGTAGAGCCTCTAGCCCTCAATCATATAGAGACCTATACTCCAAGTCCCATAAACATGAATTGCACTATTTTTGAAGAGGAGGATGGAAGCATAGCGAAGGAGCCTGCTACTTCTTTAGAAAAGGTGTCTGATTATCTTTTAGATGAGTGGGCCATTGCTTATCAATTTGATCCAATACAAGAAGCCATAGCAATAGGCCTTGGCACATATTGTATATCAAAAAAGGATACTCATATTCCTAGTCTCATGAAAACACAAGAGGATATTGATGGAATGTGGAGCATGTTCTTTGATGGCTCAAGGAATAAGAATAGTTCAAGGACTAGTGTCATGCTCATTTCCCCTAAACTGGAGAAGAACCATTTCTCTTATAGGCTCTAATTCATCTGCACCAATAATGTAGTAGAGTATGAAGCTGTGATCAAAGGTCTCCAATTTGCACAAAAGAGAGACATCAAAACTCTAAGGGTATTTGGGAACAGTGAGTTGGTTGTTAATCAAGTAAGGAACCAAAATATCACAAAGAACAACCTCCTCAAATCATACAAGCACAGAGTGTGGGATCTTCTTGAAGGATTTCAAGCATTCAACATTTAGAGTGTTCTTAGGAACAAAAATATACATGCTGATAGGCTTGCAACAATTGGTGCTTCTTATGATGTACTAGAGCATATTGTAGATGAAAATGAGTAGCATATCAAGGTGATTGTAAGGCCTACAATTCCAAATAACAATACCAGTTGGAAAATATTTGACTTTGATGTGCATATTGTCAATTTTCTACAAAATGGGGTAGAATTCTTAGATAGGAACTAGTCCAGGCTACAAGGCCAATATGGTGATCAAATCATGAACCTTAGTTAAAACAAATTTTCCAAGGGCCTAAACACTTTGGAGAGTATCATCAACCCTAATGATCAAGCAAGGAGCAAAGGGTTGAATTTGGCTACAAATAAAGATGATCACATACTTGTCACTGTTGTTGATAGAAGGACTCTCAATTTGGGAAAGGAATGCTCTGATATTGAACAAGAAAATTTTGCTCATCTATGTCAAGAATTCAATGATGTATTTCAATGGACATATGATGATTTAAAGGGTTTTGACCCAAGTTTTTTCCAACATACCATAGATTTGAATGATAATGTTAAACCTATTAGACAAAAGAAAAGACAAATTAACCCTAAGATTGAGCTTATGATGAGAAAGGAACTATCTAAGCTAATAGAGACTAATATTATTTTTCCTATTCATCATTCTTCTTGGGTAGCCAACCTTGTTCCTATTAGGAAGAAGAATGGAGAAATTAGATTGTGTGTAGATTTTAGGGACCTTAATAGGGCTTCTCTTAAAGATCACCATCCTCTCCCTTCCATGGAGAAAATATTGTCCAAGGTTAGTGGTTTAGAGAGATTTTCTTTCTTAGATGGGTTTTCTAGTTATAATCAAGTATTATTCCAAGAGTCTGATAGATACAAGATAGCCTTTACTACTAAATAGGGCACTTATTCCTATAGAAAGATTCCTTTTAGACTAACTAATGCAGGTGCTACTTTTCAAAAGGAAATGGAGATGGCTTTCAAGAATATGATTGAGAATTTTGGTTTGGTCTACCCTGATGACATAATAGTCTACTCCAAGAATATGGAAGATCATTTTGGTCATAAGTGTTCATCAAATGTAGAGAATATGGTGTATCCCTGAATCCAAGCAAGTGTGTGTTTGCCACTAATCAAGGAAAATTGCTTGGACATATTGTGCCTAAGGAGGGTTTGACCATTGATCTAGAAAGAACAAAGGAAATTCTTGCTCTCTCACTTCCTACTCATAAAAAATGGCTACAGAACTTCTTTGGTAGAATTAATTTTGTAAGAAGATTTATTCCTAATCTTGCTACCATGGTTAAGCCCCTTATAACCATTCTCAAGAAGAATATGGTCATCACATGGACAAAGGAAGGGAGATCTAGTTTTGAAGAGATTAAAGCAGCAATGGCATAAGCTCCTACCCTTATCAATCCCAATTTTGATAAGGATTTTTTTCTCTACACCCTAGATGGTGAGTCAAGTATATCAGCTATCTTGACATAGATGAATGATGCAAATGAAGAACAGCCCATAGGCTCTTTTAGTGAAGAGCTAAAGGACTATGAAGATAAGTATAGCTATGTAGAGAAATAGGTCCTCTCTGTCATAAGGGCCTTAAAGAAGTTCAAACATCTTTTGTCACATAACAGGATCCAACTTTTGGTTCCTCATGCAAGTGTAAAGGACTTTCTTTTAAATAAAGATGTTAATGAGAACAGGGTTGGATGGATCACTAAGGTCATGTAATATGACATAGATATCAAGATCACCAAGTTGGTCAAAGGTATAGGACTATGTGAATAGATGATTTCATCCCAAGAGCCAACTGAGGTTTCTCTAGTTATAGAAAATGCAAAACCAATAGGTGATGGAAATTTGAATGATTGGATACATGACATGACAACCTTCTTGTTAGAAGAAGAATATCCACAAGGGTTAGATAGAGCTAAAAGAAGTCAATTTAGGTTGCAGTCTATCCCCTTTGTCCTAGTGGATGGAATTCTTTTTAGAAAGGATTTCAATGGAGCCCTATTGAGATGCATCAATACTAATCAAACTGAAAGGCTGATCAAATAATTTCATGATGGTCCTGATGGTGGCCATTTCTCAGTTAGAACAATAGCTATGAAGATCATGAGAGCTGGTTACTATTGGCTAGCTCAATTCCATGATTGTTATAAACATGTAAGGAGATGTGAGAAGTGTTCCTTCTTCTCAAGTAAACTGAGATTAGCAGCTCTTCCCCTACATCCCATTCAAGTTGATCAACCATTTTCTCAATGGGGGTTGGATTTTATTGGTCCAATGAATCCACCTTCTAGCTCTGGTCACAGGTGGATCTTAGCTACAACTGATTATTTTACAAGGTGGACGAAGGTAGTAGCATTCAAGGATGCCATAGAAACTTCAGTGATTAAATTCCTTGATGGAATTGTAACTAGATTTGGTGTTCCTTCAACAATAATATCTGATAATGCCAAGTCTTTTGTTGGGACACATATTTGTTCTTGGGTAGTTGACCATGGAATATATTTGAGTACCTCCTCAAATTATTACCCCCAAAGCAATGGCTTGGCTGAGTCCTCTAATAAGAACCTAATCATAATCTTGAAGAGGATGATTGAGGATAATTAGAGGTGTTGGCATTCAAAATTAAAGACTGCCCTTTGAGCTAATGGGATTACACCTGAGAGGGTTGTTGGGAACTCTCCCTTCATGTCAGTATGGAAAAGAAGCAAGGCTTCCTATTTCCCTTGAGTTCCCCTCTCTTGAATTATGTCATCAGTTGGAGCTAATTGAACATGATACCATGACTATCAGGATGGCAAAACTAATGGAGCTAGAAGAAAAAAGACAGCAAGCTATGCATACACTTGAGATTCATCAACAATGGGTAAAAAGGAGCTTTGACAAGAGGGCCAAAGCTAGGGTTTTCAAAGAGGGAGACCTTGTTCTCAAGTTGGATGTAGATAGAGCCAAACCAGGCAGGTACTCCAAATTTGATGTTATCTAAAGTGGGCCTTATATTATCACCAGTTGCGAGTAGGCCAATGCTTTCAAGCTATCTAGGCCCAATGGTGATGTTCTACCAATTCTAGTCAATGAAATTTATCTCAAACCCTATTTCTAGTGAGGGTAATCATTTCTTGTATATGTTAGGTTAGTCATCTATTTTTCAAGAAGTACTAAGCACAGGTTATCTCTCTGTGAGATAGCTAGGTTTTGAAAATTTTGAGGTTGCAAAGAAGACAAAGGCAAAACTATCAGAATTTTGTTGTTGCAGAGGTTGTAGTTCTTCAGTGTTCTAGTTTTATAGAATAGATTCATGTTTTTATGACTCTGTAGCCCAATGGATACTTAAGGTCACTGATCATATACTTAGTAGGCTAGTATCCCCTCTGAATTGCTAGAATTCTTAGTCATATTTGCCCTCCCACCAAAAATTAATTTTTGTCTATCAAACATGCCCAACGGTCATATTTCTTCAAATATTCAAATGGCCCAATGTTATAAAAAATAAATTTTAAAACATTAGGTTATATTTTATTTCCTATGTCTTTAAGTAGTCATGAGTTATAACAAATTCCAATGGGCTTGCATCTTCTTACCTGTCAGATCTTGATCTGTGGTCATCGATTTGTCATTTTCAGAGCTTGCATGACCAAAAGTTATAATGACATAGTGATAATATGACATGCATCTAGGTGGGGCCTTTTCTCTTTAGTCATATGCAGCAATTAGAAAGTGGCAAGGTGGATTGTCGATCGGATATGAATCTATAGTTGTCATCATATCGCTATGAAAAAGTGCATGATCAAAAGGTCATAACGATATAGCAATAGCGTACCATGTATCCTAGGTGGGCCTTCCTTCTCTATGGCTAATGGATTTGTCAAACAAAGTACAGCTAGCAAGGTTTTATTTGTAAATTATGAAAGTGGGCCACCTTCTTGATGTACCTTGTCCACTGTCATATTGGAGATCGATCAATGGTTATCACCTTGTTGCTATGTAGAAATGTACGATGAAAATGCATAGCAAGATAGCGACAATGCAACACATGGACATGTGGTTCTATTTCCATTGTGGACCACAAGTAAAAGAAAGAATTCCATATGAGTTGGCACGGGGAAATATTTCCATTGGTCAAGGTACTGACAAGGGTCAATACATCTTTGGGACCATCAGGTTGAATGTAGATCAAGCATTGTTGTTATGTCACTAACCAAAGATGCGAGGTCATTATCCATGGTGACATAACCACCAGTGGACATGTGTCTTAGTGAGCCCAAGTGGAGAGTAAGCAATGGCAGTTAGTATGAGTTCATGGTTTCGCAACGTAAATAGTTAATAAAAGTGAAAAAGGTGGCAAAGTTGTGACTGAGGTAAGGCCAATAGGTCAACTTAAACTTTGAGTAGCCAGGTGGTAGAATGTTAAAATGTGACTAGTTCACATGGCAGATCCTGGGGGTTAACTCTAGTTGACCAATGACATGGTCAACTTGGCATGTTGATAACAAAGAAAGACAGTCTTTTAATGGTGAATTTGATCTTCTTGATCATTCACAACCACTTTCATTTTTCTCCATGTCCAAAAAATACAAAGTGTGTGCTAAAATGTTGACACACTTCTATGAGTCATTATATCCAAGATTGCTCAAGAATGAGATCTAATATGGTGACTCATAGCTCTCTATTCATGAAGTGCAAGGGTTTGTAATGGAGGACCTCAGTTTGACCTAGTTAGTGCCCATGCAAATACACCATAAAACAAGATATTCAAAGATCAAAATATACATGCAAATGAATATGCAAGCTAATCTAAATGATAACAATGCAAAGCAACACAAGAATTGAAATCTAATCTATGAAAGGAAGTAACAATGCAAGATTAATCTATGAAGCAAATATGACTCTAAGCTATTATGAAAATGCAAGGATGAAGCATGATGATGGAAGCCATGGATGCATGAGAGAAGAAGACAAGAAGAGAAATTTTGCAATGAATCTCCAATGTCTAATCCCTAAGGTTCAAACTCTAATGCTCAAACTCCTCCAAAATTGATCTCCAAACTTGCAACATAACAAGACTATAGCAACTAACATCTATCCAAATGAGAAGAAGAGGGTCCCTTATAAAAGAAAATGTGGAGGTGAGAGACTTCTCACAAAAGCAATGTGGGATAAATCCCTAAAAAGACAAGAGGAAAAAGCTCACCACTTAGAGATATGTGCAAAAAAAGGAATCTTTATTTGATTTATCTTGTTTTTGCATCAAAAAGAGAGCTCTAAGTGGGGATTTATTTATTTAATTAAAAGAGAAATTTTCTTTTAATTAAATAAGATAAGATTATTTAATTAAAAGGGAAATTTTAATTAAATAAGATAAAACTATTTAATTAAAAGAGAGATTTTCTTTTAATTAAATAAAATTATTTTATTTATTGAAAAAGATGTTTTCTTTTAATTAAATAAGATAAGATTATTTAACAAAAGGAAAGATTTTAATTAAATAAGATAAAACTATTTAATTAAAAGAGATATTTTCTTTTAATTAAATAAGATTATTTTATTTATTTAAAATGATGTTTTCTTTTCATTAAATTAGATAAGATTATTTAATAAAAAAATTAATTTTAATTAAATAAGATAAAACTATTTAATTAAAATAGAGATTTTCATGTTAATTAAATAAAATTATTTATTTATTTAAAAGGATGTTTTCTTTTAATTAAATAAGATAAGATTATTTAATAAAAAGAAAGATTTTAATTAAATAAGATAAAACTATTTAATTAAAAGAGAGATTTTCTTTTAATTAAATAAGATCATTTTGTTTATTTAACAGGATGTTTTCTTTTAATTAAAGAAGATTATTGATGAAATGATCAAACCTTAGGAAATATTGAAATAATTAAATTAATTACAATTTGATCAAGGAAAATGATTTGAATTGATTCAATAACATATTGTGATGCATTTATTCAAGAAATTGATAAATTGATTTGAGAAATTGATAAATTAAAGAATTGGGCCCATAGTCTAAGCGACCATTTTAGGGTGCATACACAAAGGACATTCCCTTTGCCACCTGGTTATCCATCTACCCAGTCAAGGCATTAATGGTTGTCATTTTTGTCTTCTCAAGGTTATGTTTGGTAAATAGAATGATTTTCCCGAATCTGGGTGTGTACCATGATCAGATTCTTCCCCAGATTTGCATTGATTGTTCTCTACAACCATTAATGCAGTTGTTGAGATTTGCCTCACGGTAGAAGCTATCTAAGTTATGCTTGCACTATAAAAGCATATTTTGTAACCCTTCTTAGGGTCGGTCATTTTTTTAATTATCTAGTAGCAGTATTCTTTTATGCTACTATAATTCCCTTTTGTCTATGAATGAATGTAATCTCTACTATACCTCATTCTCCATTAATATAAGTGTAAAACCTTCTTAACTTTGTTGATGTATTTGTTTCATTCTTTAATCTGCATACAAGTATCTACTATTGACCCTTTGAATGTTATGGAGTGATATCCCTTCCTCGTAATATCAACTTGATTTCTAATCTACATGTGGTTGTTAAGTCAAAACAAAGTTTGAATCAGTGTCTTCTAAGATTATTTTCATGAATAGTGCATTGTTAGGGAGAGATATGATTGAACAAACTATTTTGGTGTATCACCCCCTTTAGATTAGGTTAGGTAGTTTCCTTTCATGCATTCCTTCTTCCTTTTCTTCTCAAAGAGTAGTTAGGTACACCCTGATAGTAAGGAACTCAGCCATCTTCAGAGACTCAATCTCACAGTTCAAGTCCCACATCTTGGAGATTATTTCCATGATTCACAAGGTTTCCTTTAGGTAAAAACTTTAAGCAAGGGTGCAAGCTTTTGTAATAGCAGTAAACAATTACTTAACCGAGCACATATTTGAGAGTACAAATTTGACACAAATCATAATGCAAGAAGAAACATTTAAGGTCAGATTAAATTCCTCAGATAATCTAGGTCCACAACCAAAATTATGCAAAGAAATGCCCAAGAAAATTGGGTGGCACACAAATTGAGGCGAAGTCAAAAATGCCCAAAAACCAACATTGACGAAAATCAACAAAATTAAAACCCTTTACACATGCAAGCATTAAAACCCCATATATCTAATAAAATTTGGGTTTGGAGTCTGTATGTAAAAATAGCTAGCATAATGGTCCAAAACCCCAAAACCCCCACACCAAAAAGCCATAAGTTCCCATACTTGCCTAACCGAGTAGAGCCAACATACAAAAATGAAGGGGAATGAGTCAAAACAAGAAAATAGGAGAGCCCTACCTAGCAACCAAAAGGGGAAAATTAGGAATACTCACGCTAAAATAATCACTCCACGAAAGCCACCAAAAATCACAGCAAACCAAAGTCTCCCCAAGCCAGATCCAATGAGATCAACCTTGTGATGATCCCATGCCCATAGCTCCCACAGTGAATAAAAAAATAATTTCTCCTAAAGAGGGTTTAGGATTTTGCTCTCAAATTTCTAATTTGAAAAGTTATAAGTGAGGAATAATCCCATTTTTAGGATATATATTCACTTTACAAATAAAATATTAAAGTACAAAAATAACACGCTCACAAAATTAAACCCCTCTTTAGCCCAGACAAAATTGGGTAATTATAATTAAATGGAATTCAACTATGGCAAAGTTGCCAATAATTAAAATAATAAAAATCAAAACCCAAAATGCCCTTAAACATTTAAATCATAATTTTCCTTAATAATTTTTGTGACCAAATGTAAATATCTAAATGCATAAACATAATACGAGTTTTGACATAAGTGCAAAATGAATCTAGATTTATTAAATCACTAGAGAGTTTAATTAACAATTAAACAAGATACGTTTCCCATACAAAGATGACATTTGCTAAGTATAAATAGTCAAATCACTAACTCCATGGGCCATTGTCGATGATATAAATCCTACACATTAAACAACATGATCAAGTGCAATTGCATATAATAATATAGCCAAAGCGATAAATATATTAAATTACGTAATTAACCATTCATTTAATTACATCAAAATAATATATTTACATTACGCGCTTCATCATAAAACATCTCAAAGAAAGAATGTAGAAAATCTACGTAGCATTGAATCATAGTATCCAGAATCAAATAAGTCCATCATATAATCATAAACAGAGTATATGTCTAAATACACAATAACCATATATCATCATAAAGCATCATGTCACATCAATAAGTATCATCATGTAGATATGATCAAACTAAACAACATAGTATCTAACATCTATGATACTAGTAATCAAAATATAGTGTCTGACCATTAGATAATCCCAAATGTCATCCAACATGAGTATCAAAGTATCACTTGAATCCAAAATATAACAAGGTATAGAATGCAAACATGGGAGGCACTACATCCTCCCCCACTAGGCATAGGCTTACTCCTGGAAGCCTACAAAAAGATAAGGGTACAAATCTCTCAACCATGTAACATCTTCCCAAATAGCAGAAGTCTCATCATTTGGGTCCCATTGGGCTCTTACCTACTCTAGATCCAAACTTCTGAGGGTCAACCTCTGATGTTGAAGAATACAAATGAGCTCCAAAGAAATTTGTCCATCCTCCACCTGCAAAGCATCCCAGTCAAGTACATGGGTCACATTGAAATATACTGCCTCAAAATAAAAACACGAAAAACATCATGGATGTGCGATAGGCTAGGTGGAAACACTAGTTGATCAAAAATAGGACCGATCCTCTCTACGATCTCAAATGGTTAGACTAAACATGGCACCCACTTAGAGCCTTTCCCATAATGGATGGACCTCTTTTGTGGATGCACTCTCAAAAATACCCTGTCACCAACTAAAAATTGATGATCCAACCTATGGGCATCTACATATTTCTTCTACCTATCTTGAGTAGTAACCAAATGCTCTCTAATATGAACAACTTATTGCTCCATATCCTGAAGCAGCTTTGGACCTAAAATCACTTGGTCCTCTAAATGATCCCAACTCAAAGGGGTGTGACATAGTCTACCAAACAAGGCCTGAAGTGGTGACATGCCAAGAGAGCCATGGTACCCATTGTTATAAGAAAACTTAACAAGGTACAGATAGTCCACCTACTTCACCTTCTTGTCCATCACATACATGCAAAGAATGTCTTCTAGAACTTGGTTCACTCTCTCCATTTGACCATCAGTCTTTGGATGATATGTCAAACTAAAATTGAGTTCTGCTCCTAAAGCATCTTGTAGAGATGTCCACAGTGCTGAAGTAAAAATTGGATCTCTATCCGATATAATCTGACAAGGGATTCCATGCAATTGAACAATGTCCTCCAAGAAAATATGTGCTACAAAAGAAATTGTGTAAGACATTCTCATGGGAAAAAAATTTGCTACCTTGGACAACTTGTCCAACGTCACCATAATATAATCATGACATCGTGGTGATACAGGTAACCCTATGATAAAATCAATAGCTATAGTATCCCACTTCCACTCTAGAATGGTATGCATCTAAAAAAGGCCCATTGAATATTGATGCTCTACCTTCACTCTCTAGCACTCAAGATATTGAGAAACAAAATTAGAAATGTCGCACCTCATCCCTACCCAAAAGTACAACTATCTAAGGTCAACATGCATCTTCTTGATGCCAAGATGTGCAAAATATGGTGTACGATGTTCTTTCAAAAGAATCAAGGTATGAAGATCACCTGAAACTGGCACATAAATGTGCCCCAAGTATTACAACATTCCATTGGACTCTAGGGAATAACCTAAAAACCTCCCCTCAAGGGTACATCCAAACTCAATCTCTGACCTCTCCTCTTGATACCATGTGTCACTAGGTAAGATCTCCATGATACGAACCCATAAATTCACTCCCAATAACAAAACTGATACCTCATGTTGTCTCCTACTCAAGGCATCCATGATGACATTCTCTTTCCCTTTGGTGTAGTGAACATCAAAATCATATTCACATATAAAGTCCATCCAATGATGTTGTCGTGCATTTAGGTTTGGTTGAGTAAAGATGTACTACAAGCTATGATGATCTCTATGCAACTCAAATCTGTACACCAAAAGGAAATGCCTCCAATGTACAAGCACATGCACAACTGTCGCAAGCTCATGGTCCTTGAGTCTTCTAGATTGATATGCAATTGCACGACCATCCTGCATCAATATTGTACCCACACCCTCCAATGACACATTTGTCCAAACCATAAAGTTATCTATAGGGTTAGGCACAATAAGGACTGGCATACTAATCAATTGCTCCTTCAAAGCCTCAAATTTTGACTCACACTCATATGACCAAACATACTTCTTCCCTTTCTGCTAAAGAGAAGTGATAGGATGAGCCACTCCTGAGAAGTCCTTCACAAATTTAGGGTAGTAACTTGCCAATCCCATGAAACTACGAACCTCAGAAACACTAGTGGGTGTTGGCCAGTCCATGATAGCTTGGATTTTCTCTAGATCCACTATAATATCATCATCTATGATAGTATGCCCCAAACACTTCACCTTAGACTAGAAGAATCCACATTTATCCAAGTTGTCATACAATTGATGGTCTCATAAGCACTGCAACACCTGGCATAAATAGACCCTATGCTCCTCAACAGTCTTAGAATAGATCAATATGTCATCTAAGAAAAGGACATACTGATCAACATACATTTGAAATACTCCATTCATCAACTCATAAATATTGATGGCGCATTGGTTAAACCAAAGGGTACAATCGTAAACTCATAATGCTCATAGCATGTACAAAAAGTTATCTAATGATTGTCAACCTCATGAATCCAAATTCAATGGTATCCTAACTTAAGATAAATCTCTAAGAACACTCTTGCTCCCTTCATCTGATCAAACAAGTCATCAATCCTTGGCAAGGGGTACCAGTTCTTCACCATCACCTTATTTAGTTTTCACTAATCAATGAATAAATGCAATGACCCGTCTTTCTTCTTCACAAAGATGATTCATGCATACATGGGGATACACTAGGATGAATATGACCCTTATCTAATAATTCCTCCAACTACAACCTAAGCTCACTTAAGTCCTAAGTAGTCATACAATAAGGAGCTTGTGAAATAGGCTTCACTCCTAGAATGAGATCAATACAAAAATCAATGTTGTGTTCTAGCAGCATACCTAGTATCTCATCAAGGAATATGTCTTCATACTCCCAAAGGAGTGGGTGATTTTCTAGCATCACCTCACAGCCCTCAGCCTCCTCAAGGTCACTGACAGAGACAACAAACATTTAACATCCATGTTGTACACTCTACTTCAGCTACTTAGCTGAGATCATCCAAAGTGAAACTGGCCTTTGGACCCCTACAAGCTCCAGCTGCCCACCTATATCATCCATACATTGTACCAACTTATGTTGGAAATCTATATTCACCTAATGGTTGGTTAACCAATTCATACCCAACACAATTTCATAAGACCCTAAGGGTAGAATACAAAGATCAACTGTGGTGGTGAAGGTGCCCAAGTCCAACACACAACCACTGACTATGAAATCCATAGTCATCTTGGAACTTGTAGCTAACTCAACCTACCTCATATCAACCTATTGTGTAACTACTAGTACACATTGTTGAACAAGGGATGGTGAAATAAAAGAATGTAAAACACTTGAATCAATTAATACTATAGAAGTACCATGCAACATACTAGTAGCCTTGACTATGGTACCCTGGTGCTCAGCTTGATGACTTTCAACTATCACAAAAACTCTGTGGGATTTTCCTACATCAGCCATGGTAGGTTTAGAATGGTCAAACCTTTGCAAGTCCTAAAGATGTCTTTATAGGGCACTCCCCTTATTTATGGCTGAATTGACCACATGAAAAATGTGCTCCTCTAAAACTAGAACCAAATCTACGTCCACCCTGGGAAGCACTAGAATATGGTGCACTCCCTCTACTAGAGTCTTGTTGATTACCCTGAGATGGATGGCTTTGCTAGAACTTTTGACCTAACTTTGGCCACACCCCTTTCCTCCTATGTTACCTGAAGTCTATCCATCCTTCTACCAATAATGTTAGCATCTTTGTTCCTAATGACTATGACCACCTTGTGAGAGTGTTGACTAGGCTTGACCCTACCCCATGACTTGTGTCTAAGGGGGTGGTACACTCTAGCCTATATATTGTGTACTATGGCTTTAAGAGCCTGATCTAGCACTAAACCCCCTAGCCACATTGCTCTCAATAATTCTTTCCTTCTTAGTGGAGCACCTCATCATAATAGTAGCTGGAATATTGTCTCAACCCAAAGAACCACGTCTCATATTGGTCCACTAATAGATTCCCCTATTTAAGCTCATGGAACTCATTAGCACAAGCCTCTTAGTATTGTAGAGATATAAATTTCTCCCTAAAAATCTCCTCAAAGATCTCTTAGGTGAGATCCATTATACTGATTTGGAGCTTCTCACTCTCCATATCCCACCATATAGATCCATGGTCCCTCAGTTGTGTAACAACACAATGGGCCTTCATGTTTCTTTCATACAAATGTAAGGAGAAGTAATGCCCCATATCTAATAACCATGTCTCAGCCTTGAGACCTCCTCCTAGGCCATCACTAAAGGTCTCTCATCATGTTTATTTAGATGGAATCTATATCATCCCAGCCACAGCCTCTCTTATGCTAACCTCCACCACCTAGTGGTATGCGAGAATGCTCACATTCATGCCCATGCTCTTCTCTATCTCCATGCTCTGACATGTGGGAGTCTTTGTGGTGATATCCCTCTTCCTAGCCATGATCATGTCAGTTTTCCTCAACTTGAGGTCCCAATCGAGCTATAAGATCTTGTAGCAAAGGCACCAATGCCTCCATTCCACCCAAATTATTATTACCATATTTACCCCCACCATCCTAACATTCCTCCTCATGGTGTTATTCTTCATCATTATTTTGTTAGTTATTCCTCCGACCACCAAGTCTATGTGTAGGAGGCATCTCTAAGGGAGAGAAAAAATAAGAGTCAGAATCATACACAACCATAAGTATCATGACATAAGTGAAAATAAGACACTATTATGCATAACCAAAACAATATTATAGCTAGAGCATAATACAAAGATCCTAATGTTGCAACATATGCTCTGATACCAGATGCAATGCCCCACCCGAAGATCCTTGGAGCAAGGATAAATAAAAGTCAATCCATTTTTTGTTAGGAAACAAGCATAGATTAAAACAACATCAACATACAATTGATCAAAAGATTGCAATGGAATACTTAACCAAGAAATCTAAGTAACCAATGATCTCTAACCATCACTACTTAAAAATGCATTCAATAACCAACTATGAAAGTTAAACAATCAAGAAACCCATAATATTGGAGCTGTCAAGACCTGGGAAAAGGTGCAACCCAATAGGGTGTCCAAAACACCCATTGAATCTCAATCGACAAGTCTAGAAATACATGTTGGTTTCCCAAGCAAGTTTTTGCACAAAAGTCAGGTGATACTTTTCCAGTATTGTACGATACTATACAATACTACCAGGTGATACTTTTCTAGTATCGCGCGATACTTCTCACAACTAGCATGTAATACTTTCCAATATTGCACGATATACTTTACTATTACTGTTTGATACTTTACTAGTATTGCATGATAGAACTTACTCCTGTCATGTGATACTTTCTAGTATTGCATGATATTTCTTTCTATAGTTGTGCAATACATTTCCTGTATCACCTAATGCAGAACTTATGTTGCCCAGGTTTAAAAGGAAATAACCTGACAAATAATTAGAAGGGGGGAAGAGTTAGAACCTCCACACCAAGGAGGACCAAAACCACAATAGTCAAGGAGAAAACACTCGAAGGTATAAGGAGATCAATTAACTCTAACATCTAATGCATAACATCAAATCCATAGCATCTAATGTAATCATGAAAAAAGCAACATTGCAGTTAACATACATGTACAAAAATCAACTACCTCAATAAAGTGAAATAACATAAACCACATGGACACATACTCCGATAGATATGGAGAACCATGTGAACATCCAGCTCCAGAACTGAACATGGAGGAAGGCCAACTCTGTATATCAATCCTCAGCACTGGCATGTGTAGCTACACCTCCCAACCACATGGAACCCATAGGTCCACTCCCACCATGCTAATGGAGATAGTGATCCAACCTCAAACACACACAATATAGTCATCCATGGCTAACACTCATGCCAAATAGTACAAAGGACTGAAACCAAGATCATGAGATAATGCAATACAACAGGTCCTAGTCAGACACTCGATGGGTCTACTATGTAGGGACTCTAGTGGAGAGTAGATCACTTGGCAAGGCAAAGCCCAAGCTAAACATCGTATAGAAAATCTACCTCAGGATGCCATCATGCTATGTCCCCAGATGAATCATGCAAACATTTGGCCCTCAGATAAACCAAATGGACACATCCCTTTGGGTAGTCATATAGGTATATAATATTTTCTTATCTTAGTTACTTAACCATGAATTTATTTAGTTATCACTTATTAAAACTTCTTTACGTATACCTTGTTGGGATAGCTAGGGTATATGAGAGAAGCCCCTCTAGCGGTCCACCCTACATACCCATGCTCATTACACGATGAGTGCCCATAGGAAATGAAGTTTCCCAACCCAACCCCAATGAACATAACTCAACTAAAAGAAACTAGGAGTTCAAGTCTCACAAGAACCGAACAAGAGCACACCAACTACACGAGGATCATAAACAAAAAGGGCTAGATGAGAAATAAATAAAATACCAAGTAAATAATTACTCAACTGAGCATGTAGTTGGGAGTATGGATCTAGCATGAATCCCAATGCAAGAAGAAACCTTTATGGTTGGATTGGATTCCTCGTAGACAATCCAGGTCCACAACCATCATCAGTGCCAAGAAACACCCAAGAAAATTGGGTGGCACATAAATTGAGGCAAAGTAAAAAATGCCTAAATACCAATGTTGATGAAAATTAATGAAATCAAAACCCTTTACACAAGTGGGTATAAAAACCCCAAATATCCAATAAAATTTATTTTTGGAGTTTGTATCCAAAAATGGCCAGCATAATAGTCCAAAACCCCCACACCAAAAAGCCATAAATGCTCATACCCACCCAATCGGGTAGAGCCAACATACAAAAAGGGAGGGAACACAAGTTCTTTGCCTCCTAACATAATAGTACCAAAAAATAACTCAAAAATGGAGTCAAAACACAAAAATAGGAGAGCCCTACTTGGTAGCCAAAAGGGAAAAATTAGGAATGCTTGCAATAAAATTAATCTCTCCACAAAAGTTGCCAAAAATCATAGCAAACCAAGTTCTCCCTGAGCCAGATCCAACAAGATCAACCTCACGGTGATCCCATGCCCATATCTCCTACAATGAATATAAAAACAATTCCTCCTAAAGAGGATTTGGGATTTTTCTCTCAAATTTCTAATTTGAAGAGTTAGAAGTGACGAATAATCCCCTTTTTTATATGTTCACTTTAAAAGTGAAATATTATAAGTAAATAATAGGCTCACAAAATTAAATCCCTCTTTAGCCTAGACAAAATCAAGTTATTCCAATTAAGTGGAATTCAACTATGGCAAAGCTTCCACTAATTAAAATAATAAAAATCAAAACCCAAAATACTCTTAAACATTTAAATCACAATTTTCCTTAATAAGTTCTACAACCAAATACAAATATCTAAATGCACAGACATAATACAAGTCTCGACACAAGTGCAAATGAATCCAGATTTATTAAATCACCTGAGGGTTTAATTAATAGTTAAACAAGATATGTCGCCCATACAGGGATGACATTTCCTAGGTATAAATAGTTGAATCACTAACTCCATGTGCCACTGTTGGGGATATAAATCCTACACACTGAACAATAGGATCAAGGTCAATTGCATATAATAACATAGTTGAAGCAATAAATGTATTAAATTATATAATTAACCATTTATTTAATTACATCAAAATAATCTATTTACATCACTCACTACATCATAAAACATGTCAAAGCAAGAATGAAGCAAATCTACGTAGCATTGAATCATAGTATCCATAATCCAATAAGTCCATCATATAATCATAATTAGAGTATATGTTTGAATATAAAATAACCAAATATCATCATAAAGAATCATGTCACATCAATAAGTATCATCATGTAGAAATGATCAAATTGAACAACATAGTATCTAACATGTATGATTCTAGCAATCAAAATATAGTATCTGACCATCAAGTCATCTCGAATGTCATCCAACATGAGTATCAAAGTATCACTCAAATCCAAAATATAATGAGGTACAAAATGCAAACACATGAAGCACTACATTATGTGATATGTGAATTCTGATGTATGATCAAAGAAATGCAAATTAAGATCATTTTAGTGATGAGTAGAAAAGGCAAAACCAGATATTGAAGATATCAACAATAATGTAAAATGGGTTTTTGTATCTATCTCTTTGTATTGAAGAACTACATTGTATATTGTATGTTTGGGCAATGGGATCATCTTGCATACATTTTGTATATGTATATACTCACTCCTAACAAGTTTGAGGCTTCTAACAAGGCATAGTCCTCTAACAAGGACCAAGACTCTATACAGATGTAATAGACTCCTAACAAGGATAATATCTTTCACAAGATAATTTTGAGTAGTGGATCATTTTGTGGGTACCATCCCCACCAAAGTTTTCCCTTGGCTAGGGTTTCCCTACTTAACAAAAAATTGTGTTATGATTTCTCTTATTGCATGGTTATGTTTACTATTTAGTATAGTTAGTTTATTTCATATTCAAATTATAATATTGTTAATAATATCCAATTTTGTGCTATTGTTACAAAATGTAAGTTGACAAAAGATGACGATTCACCAAAGAATGGTGCAAGAAATTATAGATTAATGATTGGAGGTATGTTGCATTTAACAATGTATTTAGAGTCGATATCATGTATGCAGTTTTTTTGGCATTTGGATTTCAAAAAGAACCAAAAGAATCACATTTTAAGGATGTGAAAAGGATCTTTAGGTATCTAAAAGGTACCAAGAATTATAGTTTGTGGTATCCAAAATGATTGTATTTTATACTAATAAAATACACATATGTTGATTAGGTAGGATCTTTGGATGATCGAAAGAGCACTAATGAAGGAGCATTCTTTCTTAGTTCTTGGTTAGTTGCTTGGACATGTAAGAAACATGATCTTATAATTATATCTATTTTTGAATCAGAATATATTGTAACATCCTTGTGTTTAATGTAGGTATTGTGGATGAAGGTTACCTTGAAGAATATTGGGATCAATTTTCCTAAACTATTTTCAATAATGTGTGATATTACAAGTACTATTGTAATACCCCAAAATTGGCACCCTAAACCAATTTGGTGCATTGGTCTCAATACATAAATTTTTTAATAAAAAATTTCCTATTTATCTAGGCATTTCTAATCCTAATTGACTCTACTTGATCTAAGTATCAATTGCAGAAAAACCCTAAGCTACAATAATCTCACACTTTATTTAATTCCTAAATATCAACTTAACTTGACTAATAAATCCCACTAATAAAATTAATCTAATTAAAGGTCCTAGTGCATTTAATTTAATTTAATCACCCATTTTTAGCTTAACACGAATGAAAAAGGAATTAAATACCCTCATTTAAATTATTGAATTTAATTATTTAATTAATTGAAAATCATCAAATATGAGGTCATATTTATTTAATAATTCAAATATCCTCTCAAAATCTTCTCTTCATTTTAGAAATGGAAACTTTGAGTTAAATTGAAAAGAAAAGAAAAGAAATCAATCAATTAACTCTCAACTGAATTTTATTTCCTAGAAACTCTCAAAAGCTTCTCTCTTGAATAGAAACTTGTCATTCAAACTAGACTTTCATCTAATTTCCATTATGCATCTGATTCAATCTCCATCATTGATCAATTATTTGATTCTATAAATTGGGAACTTGTGTCTCTCATTTAGAAGGGATGAAATTTGTGATCAACTAAACTTTGTCAGTTTGAGTACTGGCTATTAGTGCATTCAAAGTGATTCCATTGCTAGTGCTTTCATAGTGTTATTTTATCATTCTTAGATTACAATGCATGCATCTTAGTGTATTCTTTGCTTACTTGTTCTTAGATTAGCTTGTATGTTCATCTAGATTAACTTCATCTCTTTTGCATAAAAAACTCATAAAAATACATAGTCGGTATGCATATCATACTATTTAAATCCTATGTTCTAGTTTGGTCTTCTCGTAATTGAACTCTCAATTCTAAGAGCACAATTTCAAACCCAACTAGATAGAAGGCAATAGGTTGGCGTGATTGGTTCCTTCAAGATGAATAATTTAATGTTCGTTCTCATATGAAACCCATCATACAATGACTGTTGAAGTTTGTTTCTAAGCACTGAAGCTACATTTAGTACTCACACTTCTGGTGCCCATCGTGGGGCTGAAAATCAAATTTTTGGCCTCATTTTTATTTCATTTTGTCAATCTTCTTTTCATTTTTGTACATTGTATTGAAATCTCACTTGGGAATTTCTTTCCTCGCATGAGTTACATGTCCACTCACATGACACTTTGCACAATCTCATATGATAGAATATTGGCTCACCTGGGACTTGCATAGTCTCACGTAACAACATATCCTATCTTGTTTGAGAGATCATTTGTTTGCCTTGAAGTAGCAAAATCTCATATCATATTTGACATCAGTGTATTGATTTTCTTGATGTTCATTTGGAATTTTTTAGTTTTGGAATATTTTGATCATGCTAATATGATTTTTATGTGACTTATTAGATTTTTGAAATAGCTTAACATATTCTATAGGATGCATGTCGAAGCCTCCTTTAAAAAATAACCAAACTTGCTAACAGATTGCTTGTAGGACATGTGTTGATAAGTACTTGTCAAAGATACATTTAAAACCCACTTTTAAAAAAGTGTTTTTTTATGCTTTCAAAACATTGTTTAAATAGGCTTTGTGAACTTCTCTAAGGCTCTAGATGAAGGGATAGAAGATTATGCTATTTACTACTTAGAAGTGATTCCCAAGAGTAAATTATAAAACCTAGACCCCTTTGGACAATGGTACATTTTGAAGGCAAGGAAAGATTTAAAAAAATCACATGGCTTGTCCATTAGTGAGGGGATTATTCTCTTCTCTCTCTGAGAGAATTAGAAACCTAGAAGCTCTTAGATTGGTTAGGAGAGGCATTATCTTGGTGATGAACATATCTAGTGTGTTTGGGTGGTGAAGTGATAGAGTATGCTCTTCTCTCTTTGAGAGAATAAAAAACACAAACCCTTGAATCTAAGTTAAGTCCGAGTCACCTATAGTGAGCCTAACAGAGTAGTGAACCTATGGGAATCACCCAAGTGAGCACACACCTTTCACTAGTGATTCCAACTCACTATAATAAAGAATCTTTGTAGAGCAAAAGACTCCAAAGCCATGTTAATTCCTTCCTCTTGATTCTTGATATCACCTATCTTGAGGATGCCTTGACTATTGTACTAAGTGACACTCCTCCCTATGCCCTATTTGTCAAGGGTGTACATTTTTAGGTGTTAGTATGGTTGAGAGGTCTAAACCTCACTTGCAAGGCCACCAAGGGTTAATGTGAATGAAAACCTATTAAACACTTTATAGCTAGTTTCCTACCCAGTTCACCTCTAAAAGACAACATAATCTTTGTGCAAGGAGGGGGAAGATTCTATCCTATAGATCTTTACCACAGGTATACACCTAGATGCTTGAAGGCGGTATATGACACTGGCCTCTATCTCAAGGGTAACCTTTAAACATATATTATTGAGTCCTTGGAGACACCAAAAATGCAAGTGCCCTTTAGGGGGTGATATAGCTATGTGAGGTGAACATATACAGATAAGATGTGAGACAAAGGTTTTTCCTTCTCTATCATTTTATTTTTTTAGGGATAATGCATGTATTTTGAGTCAAAACTATACAAACTACCCAAACCTTATCAAGACTCCCCTTATCCTTCTGGGTTGCTTTGTCCTTAATTAGATTGTTTGTGATACTTCTTGCATCCCTACTATCTTTTTTATAACAAGTTGGAAAGAAAAACCTATCAAAATGAGAAATTTGATGAACTGAGAAATTGCCAAATCTGTCTAAAACTAAGAACTTTGTTGAACTATCTATTTTTAAAATCTGGAAACACTGTCAAAACTATTTGAAACCTACTCAAACTAAGAAATATCATTTTTTATACATCTTGTCTAGTGTAAAATCTTATGTTAGTTAAGGTCTTAGGATTGCAACATTCCTTTTCTCACCTAGTTATTGTCATTCTCTTTCCTAGGACCAAATTACCATCAAAATTATGGTCAAAATTGTTAAACTGGTCCAAATACTCACATGGAAATGCATTATCTCAAATGGACTCTACATTTACTTGCAAGAGTCTATCAGAATCTTGGTTGGAAAAGCATTCTCTTATGCAAGCATATCTAAAATTTATCCAAAATAGCAAGCTATTTATGTCATTATGTCAAAAACTTCATTCCAATCTAATCTCTATCAAGGAACCTCTGTACATTTATCTATCTGTAATAGTCTTAAATTGAAATGAAGCTTTCTTGGCTAAACACTTGTGACACACGTCCAAAGTCCTACTTGTCCTACTATGTTTTCATACCTCATTGTCACTTTCACGTACTTTGAGATAAAGTTCTAAGTGTGGTCCTATTCTAAACCTATTTTAGATTGTTGTCTATGATGGTTGCAACTAGAAGTTGAAATGTGTTTCCCTCACATAGGGCTAGAAGAGGAGGTAGGAGTCAAGGTAGTGGTTGTTCCAAATTCTATACACAATTTGAGTGCATTGGAGGATCCTTGTGGTATCCTTCACCTACTACACCTTTTGAGGGATCATCATAGTCTACATCACCTACTACTAGACCTTATGCGAAATGTTCCTTTTTGAAAAACTACAATCAGATTTGGAACCCATTATTTTGAGAGTATCCCAAAGACAACTTTGAAGGATCATCTCCTAAACCTAACTTTGTCATTACAAACAGGACACCTATACTTACAACTTTAGACACAAAACCTCTATACATAACATCTCTGCTTACTGAAAGTCTACATACTAAAAACCTACATACAAACAAACCAAAACCAAGAAATATAAGAAAATAGTATAGGAGAAAAAGGGGAAGGGAATCGAAGGACTCACAAACAAAAATAGAAATACAACTATATGAATTAATATGGGGATGACAAAGAAATTCCCATAGAATACATTGAAAAATGTCTTAAAACAAAAGCTTTCAAAAGATGATGGAAATCTTGATGAAGTAAGAGAAGGAGAAATACTTCCTCAAACTAGGTTAAGAAGGAGCCAAGCTACCCTCAAACTATGATGTGGAAACCATTGTCATTAGAGAGGAAGAGACTAAAATGTCTAAGCTTCACAAAAAAATTAAGTCATGATGGAACAGTTACTCCAAATGATGAAAGACAAGGACAAACTACATAATAATACACACTAGACACCATCTTCCCATTTCCTTTTGACAATGACCTCTACATGCCTCTTTTCCTAAAGGAGTTGAACTACCCAAATATGAAAAATACTTAGGCACTTCTGATCCCCAAGATCACTTGAGTGAATTTAGTGCCCTATCCGTGGAGTTCATGGATGACCATACATACCTCATGCACTTATTTTTGTGTAGTGTGGGTGGACATGCTGTGGAGTAGTTTTCAAGGTTACCCATTGGAATAAAAACCTTTGAGGAAATTGTAAACATCTTCATCCAAAACTATTCTCATAGCATTCAACATCTAGTTAACATAAGAGATATTTTCAACATCAAACAATCAATGATAGAGCCATTCTTGAACTTTCTCTAGAGATGGCAACTATTGTAAACCAAATACTCCCTTAAGATACTTGAAAAATGTAAAACATGACATATTCATGGACAACCTTCTACCTAATTTTGGGTTTAAACTACAACTTCCAAGACCTACTACCTTTGATGGCATGTCAAGCAAGGTGTCTATATAGAAGAATTCATGATCAAGAAAGGTGTGTTGACCCTACAATAAGACAACAAACAAGGGTCCAACTTTAGCAAAGATAAACACAAGTACATCAACAAAAACTATGACATTGTGAATGATAGGGTGGTGGACACTATAACTCCAAAACCTCCAAAAGTTGTGTTCAATCTTACAAACAACATGAAAGCAACCAAAGTTTTCAAAAAGGTCGCTACAAACACTAGACCATCTGGAAACAACTCTAAAGATAGATCTTGGGCTTCTAGACCCAAGTGTGACTACACTCCTCTGGGTGAACCTCTTGAAGTATTCTACAAGACACCTCTCCAAAATCAAATCATCAGTCCTTGAGACAATTCTTGTCCATATGATCCACAATCAAGACCTAAATGGTTGAATGAACCTGCATAATATGCCTACCACCAAAAAAAAGTCATAAAATAAATAACTACATCTAACTAAGACACAAGATTTAGGACATAATTGATGATGGTGATGTAGTTGTAGGAGGACATAACAAAAACACATATCATAAAGCATTCAAGGAACCATTTCCTCTGTATGAAAATGGAGAATCATCTCAACCAAAAATCAATACCAAGGTCAACTATACGTATACCAATGATGAAAATGTGATCAATATGGTTGAACCTATAGAATCTGAATACTCTGATGTTATCACAATCAAAGGAAAACATGACAATGCAAAATGTAAGGCTCCATTCATCCTTAGAGGATCTACATCACTTGAATTTGACCAAGGACAACCCCAAATTATGTGTAAATGTTATCACATAGTCCTATGCCAAAATAGCACTCAAATGCCCTGTGCCTTCTACATCTAAATCTAAACAAACTAAGGACAAAAATGTTGTCTGCACAACTAGTATGAACACAAAACTAGAAGCATCTCCCAACACCACAAACTATAGCATTCTAGAAAAAATGCAATAGAGTAATGCTCAAATAACCATCTTTGAGCTACTAAAAATCTCACCTGCTCATAGGTAGATTCTTGACATAGCTCTTACTAAGGCTAGTATACCTAAGGATCTTGATCTCAATTGGTTTCAATCCATGGTAGGTCACCTGACTTCACCTCACTACTTTCTCCAAGGAGGATGATAATTCTCTAAGTCATCCTCATAACCAATCATTACATATCAAAGCCATGATCCATCATAAACATGTTTGCCATGTGTTGATAAATAATAGTGTTGGTCTTAACATATGTTCCACTAGTTTTCTTACTCAATTAGACTATGATGAGGAGTCCATTGATCCTCCCAGGAAAATTACCATCAAAGCTTATGATGAGGAAGAAAGAAAATCCAAGGATATTGTCATGCTACCTATCAGAGTGGGAGCTATAGAATGAGATGTCATATGCCAAGTCCTTGACATACCTTTAGCATACAACATACCATTGGGTAGGCCTTGGATACATGAGATGTAGGTGGTCCCTTCCACTAATCACTAATGCATAAAATTTCCATTTCAAGAGATGGAAGTGACAATATCTGCCAATACCAGCTACACCTGCAACATGCTCAATAAATATATTGAAAATTTTGTACCAACCAACTAAGAGTCTATTGAACACCATGTCAAAAAGTTGAAGGACATGAAAAAGACTCTAAAATTGAAAGATATCGGTATGGGGGAGTACAAAATGGAACCAGTACTATCTTTGACATCTCTCCCATTATCTCCTCATCACTATGGGAGACCTTTTGAAGAGAAGAAACCCTCTATAGTACCACCCAAGACTATATTTGATGACACTTCTGTATAGATCACCATACTTCTAGAAGATGAGGATGAGAATAGAGCCATTTATGCTTGGCTATATAGAGAAGAAGGTACAGTTGATTTAGAGTTCAAACCTTTGAAGTAACACCTTAAAATTATGAACAAGGCCTCAAGCCAATGAGATAGCTTGGTTATAAGGGAAATTGTCCTATAGGGAAGAACAATAAAGGTTTGATCAATCTGATTGAAGCTACATCTAGATGACATCATGATACAATGAACCTAGGCTTCAAGAAAGTGCCCTTTCACTTGGGAATAAAAAGGTTCATGCTAGATCCTAATAGTCCATCTAAACTTGAATATCAGTTAGAGTCTAAAAATTAGGAAGAAATCTCAAAAGATGAAGATACCTTTCCTTATCCTATTCCCATAGATCTCATTACACTCTGTGTGGAGCTTGATGACTTTGTACCACACATCAATACTACTAAAACTGACAACTCTACTATAACTACTATTGTTACTCCCCTAAAATAATAGGAACAAGGTGATTCTAGTCAAACTCTTACTCCTAAAAGAGTTGGACACAACCAAGATGACAATGAAATTAAAGAGTGGATAACCATGATTCGAGGGGAATACTTCGATATACCTCCATGTAGCACCAATTCTCACAAGTATGAGTTTGATTCTCTCTTGAATGCAACTACTTATAAATATGTAGACATGGTACATACATATAAAAACCAGCTGAAGTAGAAGAGTGGTCTACGGTTTGATCTAATGACTCTTAACTCTACTAATATCGAATTATCTCCCACTAATGTCATTAGAAATCAGAGGGATTCGAATATACCTCTAGATGAAATTGCACTAGGCCTTGACTTTCTAGTTCTTTTTTTTAATGATTATATCATAAACACAGTCAAACTAGTCACTTCTCTTCCACTCATCTACCCCAAGCTAATAGACTGGAACTCAAACTCTACACCTAGTGAAGTCCCCATGTTCCAAAATGACTATGCTCTTGCTTTTTACCTAAATATTGTCAAACTAGTATTGTCTTCTACTAGTGAATACAATGTCAACATGACTAAAGATGACGTCAAATATCTTAGTCATACAAACAAAGGGAAAATAATAGGTGATCTGATGATGAAAACCACATTCTAGCAGTATCAAAGCCTAAAATAGTAAAAATAAAAGATGTATCTATAGGTGAAAACCTCTCTGAGGCCCCTAAAGATGGGATATTTGATGCACTTCCAAGTTATTTCCAAGAAAGGTCATCAATGTGAATAGAACCAACACAAACAGAACAATTAAATATGGGTAATGAAGAAAATCCACACATCATACATCTTGCATAGTCACTGTCAGCTAAGGAGAAAGAATAGTTCACTACATTCTTCTAATAGAAGAAAATAAACTTTGCATGGACATACTACAAAATGTTGGGCCTAAACCCTGACCTCATCGTGCATCACTTTTCCATTGCACTAGGTATAAAGCTTGTAAAATAGAAACTCCAAAAGATGCATCCACATGTGGCTCTTTTGATCAAAGTTAAACTACATAAACTATTAAAAATTGGATTCATTCAAGCCACTGACTATACTAAATAGATATCTATCATAGTCTTGGTCTCTAAACATGGCAAATCAATAAGAGTCTACACTAACTTCAAAGAGCTAAACAAAGCATGCCCGAAGGATGACTTTACACTACCCAATATTGACATGATAGTGGATATGATGGCTAATTATTAAATGTATTCATTGATGGGTGGTTTCTTTAGCTACAACCAGATTAAGATTGCACCAAAAGATCAAGAAAAGTTATCCTTAACTTGTGCATGGGAGACATTTAATTGGAACATGCATGATGTTATTTGGCTCAAAGAATGTTGGGGCTACCTATCAACCAAAAGTCACAAGAATCTTCCATGATATGATGCAAAAAAAATAAAAGATTGTGTTGATGATACTCTAGCTAAAATCATGCAATGGAAAATGCATCTTAAGGACTTGGTTCCTATATTAGACAGTATGGAAAAATTTAGTCTCGAACTAAATCCCAAGAAGTGTGTGTTTGCATTCACATCAAGAAAACTACTACGATATATCATTTCTACAAAAGGCATAGAGGTGGATCTTGAAAAAGGTCCAAGATATCATGGAAATGACTCCACCTTGGAATATCAGTTAAATGAGAGGACTATTCACTAGTTCATCTCATAGCTAGCAAATAAGTCACAACTATTCACAAAGACTTTGTTGGAAGCATGAATGTTGATGATATTCCTATGGGGGAGTATTGTAGATATGTTATCATGATGGTATGTTACATTCATGATTGTATTTTTCATTGATGTCAACATAGCATTTTTTTGTGGTATCTGACAAAATAATAGTAGAAAGATTAATTTGGTATGTACAAATCATTGAGTACTTTCAGTAGCGAGGTTAAAGAGAGATACTACTAAGTGTCTAGTATATGTAGCTAACCCCGAAAGCATAAGATATTAAGTCTGGAAGAAGTTATCTAAGTTTTGGTGAAGGCTTTTTTGAGATAGAGTTTACAAAGGCATGTTTCGGTAAACTTGTTATATCTCTTAGCAGATTTGTTATTCTAAGAAGTTGAAGTTACAAATGTGAAGAAGACATGTTGATGATGATGTGGTTAAGTTCACTTGTCATAATGTTACGTGTATGGAAAGATATTCAAGTTGCAATGTAAAAGATTAATGTTATTTCTAAGTGTAATGTGTTCTTAATGTGGTCCCATAATAATTAATTGAGAAGGTCTAACAAGTGACTTAGGGAATTGTTTTATGGATTTTATAAAAGGAAGGACATTTTCCTTTATCATGGTTATGGAGGAGAAGTGATTGTAAATAGCATGAAGAGCAGAATGTGAGTTTGAGAAGAGCAATATGAAAGTGAAGGAAACTTCATTACCAATGTTTTATTGAGTGCTCCAAAGTTGGATACTTGGATCTGAGGTTTATGACCTAGTCTACAAGGTCTAACAGTGATTGGTCTAGTTGACAGGATAGAGGAAAGAAGTTAAAGTATAGTACACACAATTATTCTATAGGGTTCATAGTTGAGAGATTAGTTGGATAGTGAGTTCAATGGTATTGCCATAGAACCTATTTGGACAGTGGGTCCTTCTGTCTTCTACAACTCTTAATAGGGTTGGCACAACTCCTAACAGGGTTAGAATCTTCTAACAAGGATTCAAAGTCTCCTAATAGGGACTCATATGTACTAAATGTTGTAATAGACTCCTAATAGGGTCCACCCTCTAACAAGGAATATTTATATTATTACATCATCTTGTGGGCATCATTGCCATTGGGGTTTTCCCTCTGATCTAGGGTTTCCCTAGTTAACATATATAATGTAATTGTTTATGTGCATCTTGTTATGGTTGTTGTTTACTTTGGTTGAATGGATAAGATTATTTAAGGTTGATAAATGTTTTAGTTATTGGATAATTGATTCACCCACCGCCCCCCCCGCCTCCCACCCCCACCTCTCAGTTATCTTGGTGGACTATTGTTTCTAATAGACTTTTCATAAGGGTGTGACCTATAAATGGAATAAAGATTTTAACAAAAGCTTAATATAGATAAGTAATATCTTTCCTACCTACCTATATTTATGCCTCCCATTCATGGGAAACCTCTCATCTTGTAAATCTCTACAATTGATACATCCTTAGGCATCCTATTGGCTCAACAAGATCAAAACAACAAAGAAAGAGCTATCTACCACATTAGTCATATGTTGGTCTCTTATGAAATGAACTACAATGTTATTAAGAAAGCTTGTATGGTAGTTGTCTTTGCTTCCTAGAAGCTTAGACACTACATGCTCTTCCACCCTATGAGACTAGTTGCAAAGATTGATCCTTTGAAATATCCACTAAGAAAAGCTATTTTGATAGGGAGACTGACAAAATGGGTCATGATACTAAGTGAATTCAACATCGAGTATGTGGAAATGAAAGCTATCAAAGGGAAAGCAATTGTCGATTAGTTGATAGAAGCACTACTACAAAACCATCTAACCATGAGCATTGAGTTCCCCGATGAGTCCATATTTCTTTTGACCCACCAAACATGGACTTTTTTCTTTGATGGATCATTCACTCAACAAGGATCACGTGCTAGAATATTGTTCATCACACCCCAAAAGTACTCTCTGCCTAAGGCATACAAGATTATTTTTCCTTGTACAAATAACATTGTTGAATATGAAACCCTAATTAATGGAATGAAAATTATCATTGAATGGAGGGTAGATAAACTAAATATCTTTGGGGACTCACAATTGCTAATCAACCAAGTCAACAAAATCTATCAAAAAAATATGAGAAAATGATTCCCTACAAATGAATAATTGATGATATGAAGAATTACTTTGCATTTGTCACTTTCCAACAAATTCCTCAAGCAGATAACAAGGCAGTTGATGCCATGGCTACTCTAGCTTTCATGCTCTAGATGCCAGAAAAATGACTTGAGACACAAGTTCCTGGTGGAAACATTACCCTACCTTGCTTATGACTCCCTTGAATCCCAAATGATTCGTTATGTAATAGGACATGGCTAATATTATTACCATCACATCTATTCCTACCTCTATAACCAGATTGTTTTGGAAACTCTAACCTAAAATGAAAAATGTCACCTTATCTAAAATGCTTCATTATATGTCATCATAGGTAACGAATTGTATAGAAGGGGTTTGGATGATACACTCCTTATGTGTCTAGAACCCATGGATTCTAAACACAAATTAGTTGAGGTACATGGAGGCATTTGTGGATCTCACTCAAATAGCCTAACACTAGCTCACAAAATTATTAAAGCTAATTACTACTAGCCAAAGATGGAAAAAGAAGATATCCAGTACACTAAATCTTGTAAACAGTGCCAACACTATGGTAATCTAATCCACACTCTAGATAGAAAGATGATTTCATTCATCATACTATGGTAATTTAAATAATGGGCCTTTGATCAAGTGGGTTAGATCCATTTGTCTTCTTCGAATGGACACAAGTTCTTCATCACTACTAAAGACTAATTTACAAAGTGGGTAGAGGCAATGCCTCTTATTGAAGCCACTAGATAAATTATAGTTATGTTCATTCTAAACTACATCATTTGTAGGTATGGTGTACTCTCCTCTATAATCACTAATAATGGGGGTCGGTTCAAAAATAAGGATCTATGAAATCTATGTTCAAAGTTCAAAATCATGCAACATTGGTCTTCTATTTACTTCCCCTAGAGTAATAGACAAGTAAAAGTATCCAAGGTGATCCTTAAAATCCTACACTACATAGCCAAAGAATCTAGAAGGGACTAGCATCTTAGAATCAATCTAGTTTTGTGGGCTTACCAAACAATCATTAGAACACCTATAGGAGCAACACCCTTTTCTTTGGTGTATAGAGCAAAAGTTATGCTTCCGATTGAGGTTGAGATTCCTAGTTTGCAAGTCTCTTTAAAAGGCATCCTCACATATGATGACTATCAAAAATCTCAACTACAAGAGCTAAAACTACTGAGTGAATGTTTGAAAGTGGAATTCAATCATTTGAGAGCTTATCAAAAGAGGATGTCCAATAGTTACAACAAGAAAGTCAAACCACATGACTTCCAAGTGGGTGATCTCATTCTAAGAGAAATCTCAAAGAATCAACAACACCAAGTATAGAAGGGTAAGTTTGAGTTGAATTGGTTTGGTCCATACATCATTACTCTAGTATTTGGATCAGGCACATATCAAGTCCAAAAAACTAAAGGAGAACTACTCAAGGAGTCAATCAATATCCTTTACCTAGAAAGATTCTACAGCTGATACATTCTCAAAAGCTCGTTGTACATA